>AZGY01000002.1:170137-330825 GCA_001636675.1 Moelleriella libera RCEF 2490
GACGACCAGGACGAACCAGGACGAAGATGACCAGGACGAAGATGACCAGGACGAAGACGACCAGGACGAGGACGACCAGGACGAGGGCGACGTCCGTGGGGGCCCGGGGGTCGGGCGAGCCATCGCTAACTTCAGGCGCCGCGCCCCAGAGTCTCTTGACGAGACGTTCACAATTTATGAGGCTCGAGAATTCCTGGAGTGGGCTGTAGCGGACAAGGTTTACTTTTCTCCCATCGATGAGGTTCGTTGTACTGTCCGTAGTACTGCCCATCGCTGGGGATGACGGGGGGCCATTTGCGCTAAAGCCGTGAGCGTAGTGGGAACAAAAACTTATGTCTGCTCTGCACCACATCTTCAGGCGGCTCTTTGACGACAGGCTGGTTTTCCCCAGACTTCCGGGGTTATATCGAGTTCTTGAATGCGGTTTTGGTACTGGAGAGTGGGCCACGGCCGTTGCGTCGACACATCCATATTGCAAGGTATGACTGTCCAGCACGGACATGGTGTTCAGTGGGCTTCGGTGGCGAGTACCAGACTCGTATCAGCGAAGTCATGGATTGGTTTCATCTCGTTGCTAACGGTGCAGCGGCGCAGGTAATTGCCTTGGACATTAGCCCATACACGTTGGCTCGCAGCCATCCGAGAGTCAGTTTTGGTTACGCAAATCTGAATAAGCGGTGAGGGCCCAAGACAATCCGATTGACTGAGAGAGGGCTGATTTGGAGAGGGCGGCAGCATGCCCTTCAAGAAAAAATACTTTGACTTCGCACACAGTCAGATGATGGCTGGCGCGATCAACGCGCAGCGTTGGCCATCATTCATTGGCGAGATGTACAGGGCTCTGCGGCCGGGCGGCTGGTGCCAGCTGGTCGAGCTCTACCCGAACGCGCAGTCTCACAATGGCAGGCTGACTGACGGCAAGCTGGCGCCATCTCCCCACGCGGGCGCGGTAAAAAGTAGCTGACACATGCAGGGTTCAGAGCACGCCTTGCGCCAGTGGTCGACCAGCTATCTTGCCGGGTCTGAGTCGACGGGGAAGGATTACAGAGTCTACAGAAGGCTGTCACAAATGCTGGTGGACAGTGGCTTTGTGGATGTCGAGGAGGTGATGTTGCCGTTGCCGTTGTGCGCATGGAGAGACGGTATGTGCAATGCACGTCCGAGCAAGAGGTTGGTTGACTGAGCGACGTGACAGACGAGGCTGGACGCCACCTGGGCGGCCTAGTGGCAGCTGCTGTCGATGGCTGGCTGGAATCGTTGTCCCTGTATCCAATGACGGCAGTGAACGGGTGAGTGAGGAGGACAGGCAGCACGTGCAACGGGACGGGCGCTCGGAGGGCTTACACGCGCGCTGCCAGCATGCCCATGACTGCGTGGCGGGAATTGGTCGACAGGGCCGTTGCCGAAGCCAGGACGCCGAGCCTCAAGGTAAGAAAAGGTCCACCATACACTTTGCCGTGCTGACGTCGTAGGAAGCCCTACTTCCCCATGTGAGTTTGGAATCGCCGTCGTGAAGCGAGGTCCAGTTGCTCACGCCTTTCGTGCCTCCCCAGCTTCGTCACCATCGGCCGAAGACCCGGCGGCTGGGGTTAGCATCCCAAAATGGCGAGGGCGCCGCGCCGCTGGCTCAACGCTTGGCCGGACGCGGCATCGCAGCCCGACCTGTCGCGTTTTGGGCGGCGTGGTCTCTGATGAGCCGTGCCTTGCTTTCTGGACACTGCATTGGTGAGGAGCCGGGGCATCGACGAGGCCGTGTCGTCCGTCTCTTGTTGTTATTTCTCGTATTGGACAGACTTGGAAAGGGCATAGAGTAGAAGAATGGGAAGTGGGTACGTGCGCTCGTGGCAATCAGAGTCAGACCAGGCAACTCGACGGGCAGGCGCTACACTACGTCTTTCCTTGTCGGCGGCGGCCACACCAGTTACCGACAGGCTGGGACCGAACGCCTCTAGAGCAGTTTGGCGCCCGTCGCTGTCGCCTCGACCTTTTCCACACCTCACCACACCATCTCATCCCGTCCCATCCCATCCCATCCCAGCCCAGCCCAGATGGGACAAGGCCAAACCACCATCTGTCGCTCCGATCGCCGTCCTCTCAGCCAGCAACTCGCCCATGTGCCCAGAGATGGGACGTCTTTTGGCCAGATCCAAGCCCAATGCTTCACATCACATTGTCATGATTCTTGTCTCGTCACTCAGCTCTCCTTCTCATCATCGTTTGGGAGAGAAAGAAAAAAAACCACGCTAATCCCATTGGACTATGACAACCATGTTTAAAAACGTACCCAAGACGACGCTGCTTTTCTGAGGCCGAGTGGCTTTGCCTTCTTCCGCTGCTTGAGTCGACCGCTGTTCCCGTGTCCCTTCTTTGACGCGCATCCATATTTGCGGTTTTCCCGACACTCTATCCCCACATTGCATCAACCCGTGTCCGAGTCGCCGCGTTGCAGCAACGGTCGCGGGTCGTGCGATGGTGATGGTCCATCCCCCTCGTCATCCGTGGGCTGCTGTGGGACGCCTTCCTGTTCACTCCGAGATTGAGCGTGTAGCCTGGCCTTCCGGTCAAAGTAGAAAGCCTGGCCCAATATGAAGAGGTCTTGTAGGAGAGTGAGAGAGGATCCAGCCAGCCAAGGCACATTGATCAGCACATGCTTCCCGTACAGACGTTTCTCCTCGCCCGGCCCGCACTCCTGCTCGCAATGAGGCACCAACGCCAGTATAGATGCAATGAATGTCACGTTGCCCATGCAAGCAAAGGTGAAGAAGAGCGGATCGAGGCCTTCAGTCGTTCCACGCCGGATGTTGTGATACAATTGCGGGATGCGAGCGCCAATATAAAAGACGGCGCATAGGCCGCCAAATACCTGCCCCAACGTGTTTGTTTCGAGAGCGGGCCCGGTTTTGGGTGAACCTTTGAAGCTGACCCAGAGGACCCAAGACACGACACTTGAAGCGCACACCCCCAGGACAATGAGAAATTTGAAGAGAAGAGACTGTAAAGTGCTTCGCATCTGCATCTCTGGTCTGACCGGGGGAATATGAGGCACAGCCGGCGACAGCCCTGTCCAGTTGATGGCGTTGGTTCCCGAAGAGCCAGCATTCGAGAGGCCCGGTTCCGCAACATCACCTTCACTCAGCAAAGCTGTGCGCTCGCTCGCTTGGACTCGGGGGCTCGGAGCAGTGGCAGGTTGGTCCGTGACGACGTCAGACTCATCCCCCCGAAACATTCGCCTGAACCCTCCGTAGCTAATACATTGCCCGATGAGCGTCACGTCGGCGAACGCATAGTATACGGCGAGCGCAATCTATGGCACGTTCAATGAGTACTTCGCGGAAGCTCTCAACTACCTTACCTACCTGGGTAGGTAGGTAGTGAGGGCTCGAGAGTGCGCGCTTACCACAGTGCCCTGCACATCTTGTAAAATGGCACCAACGACATTACAGATATCCCCGGACAGCCAAATCATGGGAAACAAGGGCGACACGGCTTCGGTCGACTTTCGTTTCCAGTTCGCGTAAATTTGAGGGATAAAGACGATGACTGAACAAACAGCCAGGTCAGCGCCGAAACAGCCCGCCATGTCAAGACACGTGTGGTCTTTGGACAGTACTCACTCCAGCAACCAATGGAAATTGCTCTGTTGTTGCGCGAAACGGGTCAGCATCAGCACACTGCTCATCTCTCTGTGTATGAGAGAAAGGGCACAAAGAAAACATGGAACCGAGGCAGGAGGCGGGGAGAAACATGATGCAGGGAAATTGGCAAAAGAACGTACCCAAAGAGACCCGGAATGACATCGACGCCTGCGGGCAGGGTCGGGAAGGCGGAAAACATGTCGATGGTGATAAAGACCCCAGGTGCCTGATGTCAGCCGTCGTGAGAGAGTGAAGCGCCGAGGCCCCCACGGGATTGAGCAGAACCGAAAGGACAAGGACGCCGCGCGCGCTCCATCCAGTATTGCCAGCAAAGGGAAGGAGCAGCGCGGACGGCGGAAAGTGAAGGTGAGCGAATGTGACGACTGCCGAAGCGACGAGCGTCGAAACTTTTCTGGAAAGAAAGAAAAAAAAAAAAAAAAAAGTCAACTACAAGCCCGCCCCGCGAGTCGTCACAACCAAGCCCGTAGCCGAGCCGGGCTGCACATCCCATCTCGGGCTGCCGCCTGTGGTTCATGCTAGTTTGGCCCAAAGCGGGCAAACCTCAGTGGGGACTTATTTGTCCACTGGATCCGGACACGCGACCAGCGAGCGCACCTGCAGCAGACGATTTGGACTGTTTCGGCCCTAGTTCACCTTTCTCTCCCCTCTCTCTCTCCCATATGACTTACTTCTCATCCACTTCGTGAGCTCTGAACATCGATTCATTGTCGCGAATGACCAAAGTAGTTGGTCCCTTCTAGTTTCATAGTTTCCTTGGGCCCAATTGAAGCCCTTATCTTGATTCTACGCTAGAAATGAATAAGCCTCCCAAGAAGCAACTCTCCATCTAACGGTGGATGAATCCCCTGTGCAAAGTCAAGACTCAAAACTCACACTTCTATTGGGGAGATGCCGGCGTTGCAGTCCCAGGTCATCAGAGGGGCCGACCATCACCATGTCAGGAGCCGTGCATCTCACATTTTCACGTACGGCCATGTATCATTTGCCACGCCTCCGGTGACATCTCGATCTCTATTTCATGTGGATGCTAGAGACGTCTGGATCAATGGTGAGCGGACGATGTATACACATTATGCAAATGCGCACCGGAACCGCTCACGTCAGGCCCGTCCTATTAGGCTCTCTAATTTCCCACGTCAAAAACTCCCAAACACACAAATCCCGCATACAGACAGTGTTGTCACGCAGGGTGCACCGTACATCTCACAGCGTGTGTAGATGCATTTGCCGTATAACCCTTTTGGGAATGGATGTCCGCGAACGCTGAAATACTCCCGAAAGAAGACGAGAAAGGCAGCAGAGAAAATCAGAAGAGGAAGAAATAAGAAAGCTTCATGAGAACGCTACTAGTAGACCAAAATACGAACAGAACGATTGGAAATGCCGATCCAGATGGGCCACGTGATTGAGGGAAAGCATCATCCCGTACAGTGTTTCGACCAACCTCCCAGGATGATGACACAAAAAAACTCAACCGTCTTGGGCTCAACTCAGCTGCGTAGAGGGAAAGTAGCGCGTTCCGGCAAAACCCTTGGCCACAACGCTCTGAATGTCAATGTTGCTCAGAGAATCGTGGCTCGGACTCCAGACCTTGAGCAAGATGAATCGTCCCGACACAGGAGGATCGAAGTGAATGGTGCATTTGGATTTTTTCCTCTCGATCAAGAATTTGGCATGCGGGACGAGAAGTTTTCCCTCAGTAACGTGATCAGTAGCGTGATCAGTAGCGCGATCAGCTTCACGCATCGCTGCGCGGCGTGCGATGCGGGCTCGGGCTGGGGCCACGGCGGGTCGGAATTGATAGATCAACTCCGCCTCACGCTCTCGTTCTATATCCTCGGCATCCTGAGGATCGATGAACTGCGGAATGGAAGGCAATTGCCGGTGAAAAGATTCCGTGAACCCGAACTCAGACGGAGTGCCGTCTGTCAAGTCAGCCGCGAAATAGATTTCGTTCTCGAAAGGCAGGGAGCCGATGCGGTCTGGCGGACGGGAGGACCGGGAAATCAACAAGTTGTCGTCCTCATCAGAGGCGCAGTCCGTTGTGATGTGGAAACCAGGCTGGCTCATGAGAAACTCGTCGGGCATGGAGGGCAGGCGGTGTTCTCGATCGTTATCCCCATCCTCCCTCGAGGTTGGTATTGACCCGCGAACGTGGGTGGAAAGGGTGCCGTCGCCGTTGTGGCGGATAGAAATCCCGTGCCTCTGCGTCGGAGGATCTGCGCTGTTCGTGCTGTCCGGACCAATGGAATTTCGTAACCGACCGTTGGCGGGCCGAGCATGATGCACCTGATACTTGGCGGTGCGGCTGAGTTCGTCGTCTTGATTCATGGCGATGAAGACCATGCCCTCACGGACGCTGCACGCAGAATTAGATGACCCGCTGTCAAATGACCCTTGTCGGTCTGTAGAGCGAGGACTTGGGGGAGAGCGAGGGGCTTGAGCTTACGGGTGGGAATAGTTGGCAGATTTGGGGGCTTTGATGGTAAGCTTCTCGAGTGTGAAGACGGTCGCGCCTTGGTGCCGCAGCACTATGTTGCAGCGGTTGCCTCTGGTGCAGTAGACGGATTCATCGTCCTTGAGAATGTTCTCGGCTGAATAGGCGGATTGAGTGGAGAAGGTTCCTCCATCGCAGCTCAGCAGTTCCATCTGCAGCTTGCCGGGCTCGACCTGTCCGAATCTGCCGTAGTAGAAGGCCTTGAAACTGGGCACCAGATGATTTGAGTCGATTTTGCGACGCTTGCTTCGAATGTTGTGCTCAAAGTCGTGGGACCGGCTCGGGGGCGGGATGTTGAATGGCGTTGTCGAGACGCTGGGAAAAGGTACGTCGTATGTCGGAATGTTGTATAACGGTACGTTGGATGACGGCATGTTAGCTGACGGCATGTGGGAGATGCTGGATGACAACAAGGGAGTCATGAGGTTGATATGATTGGTCATGTCGAGCAAGGACCGAAGCTGGGCGGTGTTGGCCTCGTCCAGGCCCTGATCAATCTCCTGCAGGTCGGGCGGCGGAAGCGGCGGCGGAAGCGGTTGAGGAGGCGGCGGCGGAACGGCTCGTACGCGTGGTACTCGTCGTGTAAAAATCCAGCGAGATGGGACGCTCAATTCTCTGGGGGTGCGCCCTTGAATGGGCTCACGAGGTTGCTCGAGACGAAATTGCTCGGGAATGGGCTGTGGGAGGTCGTCAAGATGGCGGATGCGCTCTGCTCTCTGGGCTGCGGTCGAGTAGGGCATTCTTCTGGCGAATCTAGAGGTCGTCGTCTGAGAGGGTGGCTGTTCAAACGTAGTAGCAGGCACCAGACTTCGACGGAAAGCAGGGGCTCGTGACGGCGCCGTGGTCTCGGGCAGGGGAGGAAACTCTTCGTTTGCGTCCCGGGGCCGATCTTGATCATTACCGTTTGACCTGGCCCCCGGTCTGGAGGCCATGGTCAGGACAACCTCTGACGGCTGGGTCGGCCTCACGCTGCTTGGTGTTTGTATGTGTGGCCAGGCCGAGGGGAGATGACGATGACGATGGCGGCAGCGGCAGCGGCAGCGGCGGCTACTGCGGTGCGGCTATCGGGGTTCACGTCTACGGTTGCAAGGTTGCCGAGTACATCGGAGACGGATAGGATGATGGGGGAGAAGCAGGACGGGCGGAAGAGCAGAGCAGGTGTCGGTGGGTTCGCCGTGTCGTGCGTGGTGGTGTTGGGCAAAAGACGTACCGTGCGTACAGTACGTGTGAGTGAGTGAGTGAGTGAGTGGTTGGCGGTGAAGAATGGACGGAAGTGCCATCTCAGGGTGAAACAGAGCCATGATGGCAGCTCGGTCCCGCAGTCGTCAAGTCAGGTGAGGGCGGCAGCCGGGAGGCTCAGGTGGATTCGGCCTACTTACTTTACGTTCCACAGGCAAATTCCGTGGCTTGGGAGATTGTGGCTGGCCCGACTCTCATCTTTTCGGGCGTGTGAGCTCTTCTCCCTCCCCTCACCCCCCCAGTCTGTACACGGCCAAGAACGGTAAACCCGTGGTGTGGGTGACTGTGACGGGTTGCAAAAACTCCCCAGCCAATAGCAAAGGCTTATCATATAGTTCCCGAGCGATTAAAACAAGACTTCTGCAAAAGTCAATGTTGTGTTGCGAAACCCAGATTGCGCATTCAAAGCGGACAGCAGCAGGGTAGGCCGCGCCGCCCAGAGATAAGGCAGCCCAAGTCCAGCCTTACTTACACCTTGTTAGCCTTGCTCCACTTCACATCGACTTCATATCGCTCTCATCTCATCTCAGATCGGCTTGCATATGGCGTCGCTCGGGTGTGGCCTCTCTTCACTTTTTCGCCTCGCCGACCTCAGAAGCTAACGACATCTCGCCTGGATCTGGAATAAGGAGGAGCCGAGCGAAAATCTGCGCTGCATCAAGGTCACGGCTGGCCCTCTCATCATCGTCCTTCGCGCTTTGTGCACGCATCTCGGCAACCTCGCGTGCGCCACCTCGACTACCTTGCGCTGAACAGAACGTCCACTCGTGGCTTGATGCACAACTTCTTTGATTGCAGCGACATCTTCCGAGGCACATCGTACAAGACGCCATGAATCCTCAGCAGTCAGAACCCCTGCAATCGCAAGGTCAGGATCCTCAGCTCGCCCAACCTGTAAGAGCAAACGGAAACGTGCCCGCGCTTGACCAGAGCCCGCACCTGCTGCAGCAAGCGAATGCAGAGGCGATGGCGGCCTTGGTGGCCAGCGGACAGGTGCAGCTGCAGGATCCCAGTTTCAGCGGCGGCATGCCCATGCCCATGCCCGATGCCTCATATCTCGTGCCTGCCATCATGGACAATGGCAATGCGCCTATTCCGATTCCGCCCAAACTCGTTTCCGCTGGTCAGTCCCTTCCTTCTCCCTCCTCCCCTCCCTGCTTCTTCCTCCTCCAGGGAAGAGAGAAAGGGCCTATGCGAGGCAGAGAGCCCGGCCGCTGACGCATCACGACAGACGATGTTGCTCTTTACGACAGGCAAATCCGCCTCTGGGGCATGGCGGCTCAGCAAAAGATTCAGAACGCGCACATACTCCTGATCACGATGCGCGGGCTGGCGCACGAGATTGCCAAGAACCTCGTCCTCGCGGGCGTAGGGTCCGTCACGCTGCTCGACGGCTCGCCCGTGACCGAGGCCGACCTGGGCTGCCAATTCTTCCTGTCCGAGGGCGGCGAGAGCCTCGTCGGCCAGAACCGCGCCCAGGCCGCCAGCCACGCGCTTCGCAAACTCAACCCGCGCGTCCAGGTGCACGTGGACCCGGATTCCGTGACGGTCAAGGGTGCCAGCTACTTTGCCGCCTTCGACGTGGTCATTGCCACGGACATGGGACCCGAGGCCTTCCACCTCATCAACACGGCCACGAGGGTCAACGGCCGCCCCTTTTACGCCGCTGGCACCCACGGCATGTACGGCTTCATCTTCAGCGACCTCATCGAGCACGACTTCGTCATCGAGCGCGACGCCGGCAACGTCGCCTCAACGCCCCATCAGCAAGAGTCGCGCACCCGCTCCGTCATTGCCGTCAAGACCACGAGGAGCGGCAATAAGACAGTCGAGTCCGTTACCAAGCGTGAACTCTACTCGACGTGGGGCCTGGCCAGCGACGTCGCCAGCCTGCCCCCCGAGTACACCACGTCCAAGCGGCGTCTGCGGTCCGTCACCCCTGCGCTGTCCTGCCTGCGCGCCCTCTGGGAGTTCAACCGCCAGCAGGGTGGACGACTACCCAGCAACCGCGACGACCTCAAGCTATTCACCCAAATCGCCACGCAGAAGCACAAGGCCCTCAGCCTGCCCAGCGAGACGCTGCGGCCCGAGTTTCTGCGCGCCTTCCTCCAGAATCTCGGCAGCGAGATTGCGCCCGTGACGGCTATCCTGGGCGGCCAGCTCGCCCAGGACGTCATCAACGTGCTCGGACAGTCGCAGCAGCCCATACAGAACACCGTCATATTTGACGGCACCACCATGCAGGCTCCCATGTACGCCCTCCATCCAGAGTTTGACCTTGGCAAGGGCTTGCTTTCCGTCCCTGTCGCAGCCGCCGCCGCCACCAATGTCCTCGCACAGCCGCCACCACCGCCCATGGTCCCTGACGTGAACATGTTTGGCACGGCCGCCGCTGCCGACACCATCATGTTTGCCGGAGCTGTGCCTCCAGCAGGGGCCCTTTCCGTGCAGCAGCAATTACAGCAGCTACCACCACCGCCACCACCACCACCTCCATCACAACCAGACGACGGCAGCAGCGCTCCTCTGACCGAATCAACAAGCACCTCATGACCGCTATCGAGAGGGGCCTACCATGGAAAACTGCACATGTCGCCAATCAAAACGATAACCTAACGCACTTGTCACCATCCAGAGGGGCCTATTATCCAAAAGTGCACGTATTGGTCCTAAAAATGATGAAATGCAGGAATAACTTTTTCATAACATTACGACCATCCAGAAGGCGCTAACGGTGGAAATTTACACATGTATCTCTCCAAAACGATGAACTGGAGCAAGCAAAAAGCATCACGTAACTACCACCCAGAGGGCCAGAGGGGCCTACCGTGGAAAACTGCACACATTGCTCCCAAAACATGACTTGAAGAATTAATGGCAGAGAGCTGCTGGGGAGAAAAGGATGTGAATTTTGATTAATAGAGAGAGAGAGAGAGAGAGAGAGAGAGAGAGAGAGAGAGAGAGAGAGAAGGCTAGGCGCCGGGACATTTGTATACTACCATTTCTGGCACAAAGTGTTTTTTCTTTATTTTCTCCTTTTTCTGTCCACAGTGGTGCATCCTGCCTCCCCCTCCCCCCCATATAAACACAATGATGGATTTAGACGCTGCTTTCACAATAGCTGCATCAGGTACTTTTCACTCGATAGTCGCAGTTGACGCTTGCTCCCGCGGTATACCCGTGCTGCAAAAAGCCATGCGCTTAGCGACTCGAGTTCAACGAAGTGTTTCAGCCTCCCCTTCCTGTTGAAGCACATGTGATGATAGCGACGATTTGCTTCGCCCCAGTCATGCACCAATTTAGCGAGAACCCACGCAAACCAATAGGTATATGGTCCTATTCGGGGCTCATGTCAGAAAAATATTCTTGAGAGCCCCAGCAACAAACACTACGTACAACGCTGACGAGACCGCATCCCAGGCCCCATGTAGCTGGCTTTGCGGCCTTGTCCTTGCCATACCAATCCCTTCACCAAAAACCAATGACCGTGGTTCGCTTTGCCAGCAAACATGCATCATCTGACCCCTGCCAGATGAAAAATACCGACGAGAAGAGTCACAGAAAAGTCCCTCCTCCAGCCACCCCAACCCTCCCCCCCCAAATGGGGAGGAAAAACACAAATATTACAGTTTATGGGCTCATGCCCTCTCAACGCCTTCCGCGCCTTTCGATGCTTCAGAGTAGACCACAGAAACAGATAGAAGACTGCCTAGCGCCTTGCTTTTGCCTTTTGCGCACGCTGAAATCAGAGAAAAGGAAAAAAGGCAAAGAAAAAAAAATGAAACGAAATGAACATGTCGAGGAAGCAGAGAGTTTCATGGAAAAGAACGCCAAAACGCATGAGAGGTCTGTAAAGTTTCTCTCCAACATGAATGAAATGGTGTCACAGACGTCAAGATCTTCGTTGTGGACAATAGTACAAGCGATTGCCTTAGAAGATCGGGGTGGCATCTACCGACGAGGAATGTCTGTCGATGCTCGGAGCTGTCCCTTCGCTATCGAAAGATTGAATGGGTAGACTTCGGTCCCCGAAAGTTGCCTTCAGCTTTCCTCTCGGCGCGTGCCCGCTAGACTTTTGGGCCATCTGGCGCGAATGAACGTTGACGAAGACGACATCGCCATCGTCGGAACCATAAGTTACCTTCTCCTTACGGGGACGAAGGCGGTGCTTGAGCGGCGCATCCGTACTCAATAGAGATTCGAGATTTGGTATGGCACCGAAGCCGAACATGGAAATGTGCTCCAGTTCAAGGGGTTCGGCCGGCATTTTGGCCGCCACCATTTTTACGTCCGGCCTGGAATGGCTTTGGCCAAACGCCTTTCGTGGGCATAAAGGCGGTAATATCCGTGGCCTTCGGGGCCGATCTGTGTTGCCCTTGGGCTGCTTCCCCGTGGTCCTCGTTGCCAGGGTACGATCCGGATGCTATCTGGATTCGTCCCTGTCATTTGAAGAATCACCCTTGTCCCTGTTGGTGCGCCTGCGTTGCTGGTTTACGTTCCATCCCCGTATCTGAGTGGGACCGGAACTTGGCAATGCCGCAGAGGCTCCTGTTTCTTTGTGGTCATAGGGGATAGTTTTGAGCTCTGGCTTGTTTGGCCATGCTCGATGAGCTGGGATGGGGGCAGGCTGTAGCTTGCGATAATTCCTTGAGCCCGCATCCGACGACCCAGAAGGGGTCGATCGATGTCGATGGATCGAGCTTGGCCCTCCACCATGAGGTGTTCCCGGAGGGCTTTGCGCGATTGAGGCGGGAAGGCCCGGGGTACTGCCAAACGTTGGGCTCAGCATGTGTGGTACATAGCTTGGTGCCGGTGGCGACGAGCTCAGGTACGGAGAGTTGGCCTGATGTTGCGGATTTGGTAGTATCCTATCTCCGGGTAGTGGCTGCAGGGACGAATGCTGATGGGGCTCGGGCACAGAATATCCACGATATGGTCGGGAGGCAGGCAATGGATAATATGGATTCGGGATGCTGCCTCGCATACTGGTGTCATAAGGTGACTCCTCGTGAAACGAATGTGTCCGCGAGCGGGGTGGACGCAGAGGTGGTAAGGGCTCTGCGCTGGCAGTCTGAGGGTACGACATTCTGGAGCTGGAGGGCGGTGGATGAGAAGTGTACACCGAATGAGTCGACTGCGATGAGGGAGCGCCCACGGGCGGGAGCGAAGCGGGAGGCCCCGAAGGACCAGGCTGTGGAGGCCAGAACAATCTACTGTGTGACGGCGGTTGAGAGTGCTCAGGCCCATAATTGCTCAGCCGACGAGGATTGTAGCCCGGGTCGATCGGACGCGGATCAGGAGGGTGGGCGCTGGTGGCCGGCGGCGGCGGCGGCGGCGGGTAATAGTTGGTGTGGTCCGTCATGAGCGGGCCAGGGTGAGGAGGAGCCACAGGTTTGTAGTCCTGCAAGGGGAGTGCCACGGAATACCCTGACCTTCCAGGACCAGAACTTGCAGGAGGCAGCGGCGTCCGCTCAAGCTGTCCATGCATGTACAACGGCGGCGCTTCCTGGTTGAGTCTCGCAGACCTTGTGACACGGCCCGAGCTTGCGACTGAAGGAGACTCTTCCTGCTGGATGGGTATCGGCACTTCGGAATCTGGGATGGGAGCAAGGGTAGCGGTGTTCATGGGACCCGCGTCTGGTGCTGCGCCAGGTAGACGTGGTTCGACATTGCAGAGCTCTGCGAGAAAGTTCATGGCCATGCTATCCGTGTGTTGAACCGAGGCGGGAGCAGGTCTCGAGTTGGTAAATACGTCGCGGATGGCATCATAGTGTGCAGGCTTGGACGTGGACGGGGCGGGGCGCTTGACACCTTGTGCTTCCACGTAGGCGGAGGCGTACGTCAGCACTGACAAAGCCGACAAGGCACTCTCTGGCTGCTGCTCGACCTCCTCTGGTGTGGAGGAGGCAGTCTCTTCCACCTCCGACGTGGTCTCGGAGAAGTGCGGCCTAGAGGCAAGTTCCTTTTCTGCCGTGCCGAGAGACTTTGCTCGGAGCTCTTTGTCACTCTCGACAAACTCCGCGATCGAAACCTCTTCTGGTGTGACGCCTTCAAGCGTGCAGAACCGGCGCAAATTTGCCTTCAACTTCATGCGCAGCGGCCGTTCCTGTGAGTTGCGTTCGTTGACAGTAGTTTGGAACGACCTAGAAGCATGGGACACACGCCCGGAAGGGTTGGCAATGAATACATTGGGCCTTCCCGGCATGATGTATGGGTCAGGTGGCTCCGAGTCATTTCTGCTAGAGGGCAGGAAAATGCCATATTTCGGATGAACGCCATATTTTGCGACGAGATCCTGGTCGAAATCCTGGGGCTGGGCAGTCGAGTAGTCGTACCCATTGCACCAATGATCGAAGTGGACACCATTGCTGTTGGGCGTGTCGAGGTATTTGCCCCGTTTGGCCCGAGTATGGCCCTTGGAAGAATCATTTGACGAGTCTCTGAAGCCTATGTCCCAGTCGTCAAAGGTGAAAGGGCGTGGGGCAAGCACGCGGCTGTTGATGCCTTGGGCCCGCGTCGACGGTCGCTGGGTGTAAGTGCGCACGCCATAATCGTCAGGCTCGCCGAGATTCTTGGGCAGCGCTGGACTCTTCTCTCTCGCGCGTTGTCTGATCTGGGCACGAGATGCGACAGAGGCGACGCCATTGGTCAGTGGGGGCTCAGGAGATGCTGGTACCGATTCTTCCTCCCCTTGAGGACCTTCTGGATCCTCGTCCACGGTGGCGGCGGAAGCAAGCAGGCCCTTCATGGGAGCAGGTGCAATGGGGGGAGAGGGAAGCATTTGAGTGTCATCTGCGTTGCGCGTAGACCTTTTCGGGGCCGACTGGCCGTCGGGTTGATCCACGGCTCGACGTTTGGTGCCTGCACCGCCGCGACCTCTGCCCCTGCCCCGTGTGGTGGGAGCAGCAGAGTCTCGTGTGGCGGGAACACCGGCATCGGCCTCGCGATGCTTTCTCCACATAGCCGTACCAATGACGCGAGACGGATATGGGACGAGATGACCGTGCTTGTAGCATTCATAAATGCCGAATTCGTTGTCCAACTGCTCGTCAGTAATGACGCGGAATTCGTATTGGTCATCCCGAACCTGAAGAAGGATGATTATTAGTGATTGATGCGCGAGTGGAAAACGGGAGCACAAAGAAGGGGATGGAGGTGGCAGGCAGGAGGATGGGAAGGGGTTATTGAAGTTTGTCTTAAAGTTTTGAAGAGAGCTTAGAGGCGGGAAGAGATTGGAAACTTACATCAATAGGAAGACGTTTCGAGTGAAGAGCAGTGAGGATGCGGAGCCTGTTATCTTGACCCTTATAGAATTGGTCCACTACATCACTCACGCCGTTCTAAGTCATTGTTAGTTTGCGGCCAAACGCGATGATTGGACCGGTTTCACGTACCTGAAATTCTTTCTCGGCAACATACTTTTCAGCGCGAAAAGTGTGATTCGCCAAGTTGACATCCCACTCGAGGCGTTTGTCGCACTCACGGAGCTTGTTTTCGAGTTTGCCCTTGAGTTCGGTGACGAGGGGCCAGTGCTCGCTGGCACGCTTGTAAGAGTCAGGTTTTTGAAGCACGTCGTCAATGGTGCGATCAGCGAGCTCCTGCAGAGCAGGCTTGAGGGCAAAGGCCACGGCCTGATATGTGGCCTTGAGATCGCGCTGTCGCTCATAAGCAGCCTGTACACGCGAATCGGAGAAGTTCTTTACTCTCCCTCTGCGCGTGCCACCTCGACCACGAGAGGCGGTAGCTGATTTTGCGGCGGCAGCGTTGGAAGCACCTCGTCCTCCGCCTCTGCCGCGGCCACGGCCACCTCGTCCGCCCCTGCCACGGCCCCGAGCTGGAGCCGTGGGAGGCTCGCGGGCAGGCGAAGACGTCTCAGCTGCCATGGCGGAGACCGCGGAGCCGGATCATATGACTGATGCAAGAGGGATGGCGAAGAAGAAAAGAGATGAAGTGGTAGGCGGCGTCAGGTGATTCTGGTAAAGGTGAAGAGGAGAGGATTCTGGAGCAGAATGCCGAGAAGCGATGGCCGAGAAGGAAGCAAGAAGGCAGAAGGGTGACTTATTATTGCTGGATGACAAGACCAAACTGTGTGGCTAAAAGTACTTTGGCTGGGGGGCGGCGCGCGTGGATCTCTCTGACACGGTCGACGGATCAAAGGGCAAAACTTTGATGGGATTTGCCGCTCGACTAAAAGACGGACAAGACAAAGTTTGCAAGATGGGAAAAAAAGAGAGAGGGAGAAATAAAAGAAAGAAATCAAAAAGAAAAAAAGCAAGAAATGAAAGGAGACAACGATGCGTGCTGATGCACAGCGACACAAAGGATTGCCGACTGATTAACCGATGCCAGACGTGGGCAAAGGGGGGGCGTGTTGGCAGATGAAGTGAAGAAAGAACAGCCGTCGCTGCCTCGTGTAGTACGGATGTCCTTGTCAGACCAGACAGAGAGTGCGGTGTTATACTTCAATCAGACAAGAAAGAGAGAAGAGAGGGAGAGACAGAGAGAGAGAGCCAGAGAGAGAGAGAGAGACAGAGAGAGAGAGAGATAGAAAGGTGTGGGTGAATTAGGCTTGTCACTCCCCAGTCAGAAAGTTTTCCACGGTCGATGCAGCCGCACGCGCGCACGGCAATAACACACAATACGCAACAACGGCGCATCAGGCAATTTCCTGCCAAACAGTCGACTCTAGAGAGACGGCCGAATTGAATGTTGACCAGTGAAGAAATGATAAGACGAGGGCGCACGCGACGTGGTCAGCGCTCAAAGAGGTTGCTTCTTGGGGGGAATGATGTTCAATGAGACCGGGGGGGTGGAGGAGAGGGAGCGTCCGGTTCTGGCTCAAACTGGGTTTGGCGGCATGGCAGGCCATGTCAGTCAAAAGTCAGTCCCTTTTTTTTTTCACCCTCTCCCGCCCGTCCTCCTGCGTCGTCCGGCAGTGAGTACACGTACCGATGTGTAGAACAGCAACGGTCTGCGGGAAAGAGTGCCCCAGACACCTGTGCCCCATTCTGAGGCCAAGCTCCCAGCCTGATTGGTGCAAGTTGTCTCCGCCGCTAGCACTAGGCAGATCTGGTAAGAGTCGCCTGGTATCTAGCTACGCTGATTGGCTCGGGAGGGGGATAGTCCGGCTACCGCACACTGTACCCCTGGGGGGAAATGTAGAAGATGTTATTAATGTACATGAATGAATGTAGGTGCCGAGACACAAGCAATGAACAAGAAAACGATTCCTGAGCAAATCGTCGCTAGCATGCGAGGTGGCCGCTCTCGCTCAAAGGACTGAATCAGGCTTCGAGAGCAGTGCGAACGACGCATCGTTTGGGGCTCGGAGTAAAGAGGCCGCTAGAAACAGATACAGTTTTCGTACTCGTGATGTAGAAAGTTTATAGAAAACCCTGATATACGACGTGACGCGATCAGAAAGCTTCAATCGGCTCAGACGTCGCCTAAAGTTACCATTGCTCTAAGCAAAGCAATTCACTGCCGAGGTCATGACTCGCTCGGTGCGGCCCAATGATGAAATAATGTTTGCTTCAATGCTCGCCCAACTTGCATTGCAAGTGCTGGGCTCGTCCTTTGTGCCACCAAAAGCGGTTGGCGTCTTGTTTCGACATTTGATGCGGTACCTGCATCAAGCGCTCCCCCTCCCCCAGGGCATGTGCACGCAGCGCGCGCCAAAGCGCTTGTGGTCTTTGAATACTTGTGAGACGAACCCTTTCACCGAACAAGGATCTGGCTCCTGCTCCTACAGACTCGAATGCCTTTCGACACAGGAGTAGAGCGCATCGCCTGATGGCATGGGACGAGCCATTTAGTCGTACGCCTCTCGGGCCTTCAGACAGGATTTTTAGAGAGCTGATTATCGCGGTATAGACATGCTGTTAAAAAATGACATGCCCTGCGATATTGACACAGTGGTTGCCATGACCTTCTTCCAAGCCCTCCTTCGCCTTGTCACGGGCCGTTGCGCGTGTTGTTCCCTTTTTTCGGAAATCGAGCATATTAAGTTCGTGGATCATTGTCGAGCGCAGCATGGCATCCCACGAGGACAGACTCGACAAATATTGTTATTGCGTGGCATCTGCGTCTGCCGTCGCCTCGTCCGCAACGCCCGTCGTGGAGAGGAGAGGGGGAAGCGTTTACCTCGTTAGGTTTACCAGGTCACCGTGCCATGGCGTAATGGCTCCTTCCCCCTGCCAATCCCTACAATACAACGCAACCCTAAGTACTTGTCTCGCCTGCCACAACCGGGACTTACTGGGCGCCACCTGCACCTGTGGCGGCACCCGCATCTCGTCCTGCACACGCTTCGGGAATACACCCTCGGACAGGCACTTTCTCCTCGAGTCCGCAATGCCGCAGTATGTTGCTAGAATGCTGTCGGTACACTGCGGCCTCCATTCGGCCAATCAATTTCTCCCCTTTCCTCTGACATTGGCCTTTCGGGGAAAAAAATGAGAAAGACCAGACCAGACCAGAGAAGAAAAAAGGGCGGGCCCGCCCATTGAATCGAGGCACCACGCAGATGCCTGCGACTTTGGCTCAGCAGATCCCAATGTGGCAAAGGGGTGGGAATGGGGGGCCCACAAAGCGGCTCTTGTCCCCCGGCGGCGCACGTGAGATGTGTGCTCAGCTCACCGTGTCATTCATTGCACGCAATCAGCTTGGCCGTGCGGATGAAATCCAGGAATGCGAATGGAGGCGTATTGCACTGCATCTTGTCTCTTCTTTGCAATTCCAGAGGAGGCACGGAGCGTCCCGCAATTCCAATCCAATTAGACGATGCATTGACATGTTTGGCGGTAATGTGTCCATTGACATTTTTTCATTCCCCCGGTTCAATCGAGAGGAAATCTTCGGTTCTGCTCGATCCAGACCTATTTTTAACCACGCCCATCCTCCTTGTGCTGGTGCATGTTGGTGTCCTCGAGGACTCGAATCATCATCGCTCCCATGGCGAAACGTCGTAAGCTGCAGCGTCAGGCAGCTGCCGGCACTTCCAGACCCAAGCTACATGCCAAAGGAGGCAAGAGCCAAAACCACAAGCCCTCGGATCCTCAAAAGCGCCAACAACAACAGCAGCAGCAGCAGCAGCAGCAGATGAAGAAGAAGCATCGCCGGCAACATGACGAGGAGGCTATCATTCCATTCGAGCCCCGCAAACGCATCCTGCTCATTGGCGAGGCTGACCTCAGCTATGCCGCATCCATCATCAGGCATCACGGCTGCACGAATGTCACGGCCACGGTGCTCGAAAAGGATCACGCGGAGCTCGTGCAAAAGTATCCCTCCGCCGAAGACAATATTGCCGTTGTTCTGGGCCACTCTGATCATGGAATTTCCACCAAGATCATTCCTGATCTCTCCCGAGGGGAATCGAATCCATCACTTTCATCACCATCACCATTACCATCACCATCAGAAACGCACAGCAAACTTCACGAGCAGGATCTAAGCACTGACTGGGATCAAGACGAAGCGGAGCAATTTGAGCCTACAGAATCTGCCCAACCACCAAACCCGCCGCCCAGCAGCAACAAGGTCGTGTACAACATCAACGCGACGAAGCTGCCCGCCGTCTTCTTCCGCCGGCCGCTCTTTGACCACATCATCTTCAACTTCCCGCACGTGGGCGGCAAATCCACCGATGTGAACCGCCAGGTGCGCTACAACCAAGAGCTGCTCGTGTCGTTCTTCCAGAGCGCGCTGCGCGCGCTCGCCCCCGGCGGCAGCGTCGTCGTCACGCTCTTCGAGGGCGAGCCGTACACGCTGTGGAACATCCGGGACTTGGGGCGGCACGCGGGCCTGCAGGTCGAGACGAGCTTCCGCTTCCAGGCAGCTGCGTACCCGGGCTACCGGCACGCCAGGACGCTGGGCGTGGTGCGGAATCGCGAGGGCGAGGCCGTGGGCGGGGGCTGGAAGGGCGAGGAGAGGATGGCGAGGAGCTATGTGTTTCGGCGCAAGGGCGAGGTGCCGGACGTGAAGGGCAAGAAGAAGAGGAAGAGGGCCGGTGATGATGACGATAGTGATGATGGCTCTTCGGATGAGGAGTGAGGAGGGACTTTAGGGGGGCGGGGAGGGCTTGCCTTCATGGGCTATGGCAATATCGGAAAAAGGAGCCAGGGCGGAAGCGAGCACCGCGATCATGACAGGGACAACATCTTGAGTCAAATCACGAAAATGGACGTTCACTCCAAGCATTGATGCTGCTTGCCATGTTTGCCACAAAAAAAAAAAAAAAAAAAAAAACCGAGAGGGTCGAAAGGCCGCTTCGCTGCGCCGGTCCAAACCTATGTATGGCCTGCGGGACCAAAATCATCACCAGGCGAGCGTGAAGCAAGGTTGTCAACGACGCCATCAAAAGTACCCTCCAAGTATTTTCTACATTGCGCCACCGAGTAACGGCGGATGTTGCCTCGACAACTACCAATCCACCAAGCCAAGCTGCCACGTCTAGACCAACGCCCCCCGGAAGTCATTCAGCCGCCTTGAACCACACAGATTGTGGGGGGGGGGGGGATTCCACCAAATATCATGTACGAGACAGCAATAGCAATAATGGTACAAGAAAAAAAAAACCCCCCATCTGCCAAACTTTTTCTTTGCCGATTTAAACACAAACAAAAAAAAAGAAAAAAAAAATCCCCCCCTCTTTTTGCTGCTGCCTCGTCCTTCCCGGCCAGGTCTTGCCCTTGCCTTGCCCCCTTTATCCTGCGCAATCCCCAAACTCCAAGACGATGCTGAGTGAGCTGAATGGTCTCCCTCCCCCTCACCCCAAAAAAAACCGATTAATAAACCCCCTCAGCTGGTATCAAATGTGGCAAGAAACACAGAAACAATTTTTTTCGGACGAGAAAGAGAAAATCATCTCGCCACGACAAAAAGGGGGCCGGGACCTACTGCCAACCATGGTTGTCTGAGCCCACATCGAACAAATAAACAACATCAATCAAATTGACCCTTTCCCCTTCTTCTTTGGTCCGCCCATCCTTTCGTCCGTCATCATGCCGCCAGCGCGATATCTTTACGCATTTCTTCAATTTTCTCCTCCATGTTTTTTCCCTTGATGGCTTCGTCCTCGAGCCGCTGCGCTTCCTCATTCTCCCGCATCAAGGCTTCTTCTTGCTCCTGGAGGGCCTTTTGTTCCTCAGTCAGCGTCTCATCCTCCACCGCCGCATCGGGAGGTGGCGGCGGCGGCGGCGGCGGACTTGGCTCAATGGTCACTTCCTCAGATCGTATTCGCTTGATGCTGGGTTCCTCGGATGGGGTGGCGCTGGCCGAATCCAAGAGCAGCTCGTTATCTCGTTTGCGCTTCAGTTCTTGGCTGCCGGGAGACTCGACCTCGACGTCGCTTGAGTCATCATCGGCCATATCCTCATCCTTGGTGCCGTTTGTGAGATGCAGATCCTTGATGCTGTCATCAGACGCACCGTTGCTTGCGCCTTGCAGCTGGCTCTTCTGAGCTCCGCCAGAGCCATGCTTTTTCTGGTGCTCGTCGTACTTCTCGACGGCACGGGTCAGAAAGTCCTTGACATATTTCTTGATCTTGGTCGCCTGTTTCTCGCTTAGTGATGCTGTCGGGTCGCTAACCCTCCTGTTTTTGTAATCGGAGGCTACCAGCTTCTTGGCAATCTCTTTGCCGAGGCGTTTGAGCTCGTCCTTGGGCAGCTTGTGACGAAACCTGTCCATCACGTGCTTGACGGGAGGAAAAACCTGCGGAGCTGGTCAGCAACGGACGCTGCGTCCTGAAGGGGGGCGGCTCACGTACCGTGTTCTCGTAGAGTTTCATCTGTTTATCCAACGGCAGGGTTTTCCACTTGTCCTTTTTGGAGTCGCGGGATGGGGTTTCGGAGCTGGAGGATGGCACGGGTTGAGATGACTGCTGCTGCTTAGGAGTGCCCTCCTTGGTCACTCGATCGATAATACTCTGAATGGCGAGCTGCTCCTGCAAGGCCTTCGAAGGTCCTTTGGGACCGTCGGTGGCCGCCTGCGTCGGCCGGCTCCAAGTTGTCTTGCCTTGCTTGTCGTAATAATACGTGCTGCCCCGGCTGTCCTTGGTCGCGTACCAGCCTTCCGGCAGTGGGCCGAGCCGTCGGGGCGGAGGCCGACCCGCGTTGATCTGGAAAGTGACATTACGTTGCGGAACACTACTCTTGGGGCCCTTGGGGGCGTCAATGGGACGGGGCGAGGCCGTCTTGGGCGTGGACTGCGCCGTCTCGCCCTCGCGTGCCTGACCGCGGCGGTCATCGAACAAGTTTGGGACCGGTGCGCTTGGGTCAAACTTCCGCCGCCGGATGCGGTATGCCATCTCCAGCTTGCTCCATTCCTCCAGAAGTTTGGTAGATTTCGAACTGACCTCGTCGTTTTCCGAGTTGGTCAGGCCTTGAATGGTAGCCTCGATCTTGGAGTCTTGGATCTTGTTCCTCGTCATCCTTGGGAACTTGTCCAGGATCTCCAGGACCTGCAGCACAACATTGTGATCGTCGAGAAAAGTGTGGAGCGTCGTCTTTAGGATTTGGTAGGCATGCATGCGCATCACAGAACGAATCACCTTGTCGTCGTCTGACCGCTGAATACGCTGCAGCAGCTTAACTGCGATCCATTTTTCCTTGCACTGCAACAGAGTCGCCATGACCTTGCGGGAATCCTCCTCGTCCATGCTCCGTGCGGTGATGCTCTCGACGTATTCTTCGTCATCTTCGTCAGGCCTCTTGCGGCGCGGCTTCTTGGCCACAGTCGTATCCCAGCCGTCGTAGCTGTCGATACCCAGAGCCTCCACGGTGGCTGCTGGCAGCTTGGTCGCGCGCTCCGTCTGCGTTTTGCCTCCAATGAACCCGACACAGTTGGCTTCCCCACAATAGCATGGCTGCGGCTCGGCGCCATAGCGATCGACATTGTAGTTGAATACGAGCTCCTCGCCAGCGCGTATCTTGCGAAGCGCGAAAATACCCATGCGGAGCTTGTCACCCACCACCCACTTGTCTACGTAGCAATTCGGGCTGCATGAGTGATTGCAGAACCGGCCAAGATTACCTTTCTTGGTTGCGTCCACGAATTCGCTTTTGTTGAGTGACATGAAGTAAAAATGCTTGATGCCTTCCTGGTCGTACTGCAACATGCGCCGTCGAAAAGTGGGCTCGTTGATGACCTCGCCGATGTATTCGTAGATGAAGTCGTTTGGATGCAGGTCAGATTCAGTGCGTAGTCCGTACCCCTTCTTCTCCGTCTTGATGACTGCAACATTTGCCCACTCTTTCCGCTGGAAGCGTTGGTTTTGGCAGCCACCACCACAATTGCTGCTATCGGCGACACACTCCATTTTGGTGGCTCGATTGATGCAATCCGAGTCTTCACCGCAGGCGTGGTTTTCTCCTTGCCCTGAAGGTCATGGGGAAGTGTCAGTTTTCTGTTTCAAAGCCAAGCCTCGATCCAGGCTCAAGGAGAAGGGCGACAAGGGGACTGAGGAAAATGCAAGGGCGAGGGGGACACAACGCACGCCAATCTTCTGTACAGTCGCAGTCCAGGGCATCGTTGTCCGTCGAGCCGAGGTGTTTCGACCCGTAGAGACAATCTCGAATCACTTGGAAAGTCTTGCAAGATTCGTCTGTCGCGTTGGAAAGATGTGTGAACGACCGAGACTCGGGCTCGGCGGGCCTCTGGGAGAGCCCTCGCGAGAGCCGTGATTTGCCTGTGTTGGGTGTGACCACCCCTTCGCTTTCCGATTTAACGCCATTCACAGACATTGGCGAGGCAACGCCCTTGAAGCCAGGCGTAGGGGTCGATATGCGCACGTCGCCGGCGTCGAGGAGGCCATGTACGGCTCCATCCTCGAGATGTATTCGGCTCATTCTTGTGGTTGCATGCTCGTCATCGTCCATCACACCATTTGGATTGGACGTGAAGCGCTGGGGGGGAAAGGCTGATGCCAGCTCGACGGAGCGGAGAGTAGCTGTGCGAGCAATGTGCGAAATAGCTGGCGCAGTCGAGAGGGTGCAGAAGATACACGCAGGGGCGTGTAGGGTTGTAGATTTCAGGTGTGCGGGATGCGGGTGGATGATGCGCAGGGGATCGCACGCGGCAGAATCGAGCAAGTGTGAGAAGCGAGAGCGAGATTGACGATGGAACCGAGCAGCGTTCAAATCCAGACTGGGCTGCATGCGGCTTCGAGGTGGTAGGCGAGAGCAAGTCCCGTGAAGGGAGGGCGACAACGTCGACGTTGACGTGGGTTCGGGAAGGAGAGAAATCAAGGGCCGCCGTCTGGTGTGCAGTCTGTCTCTGCCTCTGCCTCTGCGCATGTTCGGCGGCGGCGGCGCCGCGGTGGGCGTAGTTGAGCGAGCCGCGTTACGCCCAAGGCAGCTCGCCCGGGCTCGGCGCGGCGTCGACCAGACAGCGACCGCACCAGGCGCTTAGTGCCACCAGCCCAGGTGCCCGCCACGACGACTGCAGACCGCGCAATTGTATCTTCGATTTTTTTTTTTTTTTTGGGGGACAAATGTCTTATTCCTCAACCCCTATCTTTCAGCTCGCAACCGTAAATCCAATATTCTCGCATTGTGGACACGAGCAGGCGTTTGTTCTGTAAACGATCAACAAGCGATGGAAGAAGTAATTATTCATGGCCTGCAGCAAAATCAGGGCTCATGATCAGGAAACATCGATGCGAGAGATCTTGACCATATGAATGCTTTGTCTATAGCATGAGTCTATCCGTACAGTCTGATCCTTCTTCCGGCAATGTTCATATTGTTATGCTCTTGTCACCAATACCATCTCCTCTAGTAAGTGCTGTATCTGCATGAAACTGGTCTGTCGTTGTCCAGAGCACGTGGTGAAAACCCCAAGCATCCCTTGAGGCCTGCCGGCTCAACCACCAAGGCAGTCCACACAGACCAAGCATGACCGATGGCCCCGGGGCAAGCTTGCAACACCTTGTTGTCAAACACGAGGTTTCCGTCAGCATTGATGGACCACCCTTTAAACTCGGCGTTCTGAGGCGCCGTTTGGTCGTGGTCAATGTAACGAATAATGCCCTGACCCATGGCCGACCGATCTACAAAGACTCTCTGAGGTTTATCGCTAGAATAGAGAAAGAGCCGCGTGTCTTGTATGTACA
Source organism: Moelleriella libera RCEF 2490 (assembly GCA_001636675.1). Lineage (NCBI taxonomy): Eukaryota > Fungi > Ascomycota > Sordariomycetes > Hypocreales > Clavicipitaceae > Moelleriella > Moelleriella libera. The sequence continues at coordinate 194,643 of AZGY01000002.1, forward strand.
TGGTGGCGCGCGTGTTTTCGCCCTTGCATTCGGCCTTTTGCTCGTCGAGATTGAGCAACAGAGAACCTCGGGCCGCGCGGAGAGCGGCAAAGTGAACTGGACTGGCGGATCGAAGGGCCATGACATCGAAGGCTCGCGGTGCCGAGGGGTCGGCTGACAGTGCAGATCCGGTGAACGAAGCCCAACCGAGGACGGCTAAAGGGGAGAGCTTCATCTTCGCGCGTGCAATGAGATGTTTTCGCAGGTGGTTGACGGGAATTGATGGCTGATGAAGGTTTGAAAGATGCCTGTGCGAAGCTTCGATGCTCGGCTCGGGGGGCTTAGGAACACAGTCTACCCAAGGAAGGCGCGTCCAGCAGACTCTTATATGGGCTTCTTTCCACGACTGCAGCGGCTCTATGAGTCTGATATATGTTGCGTCAAATATGCTTCCTTGCCAAGCGTGATGCACAGCTTCCTCGCCACGCTTTTGCCTCATTGAGTGCTGGCATCTTCGATCCCCCAATCACAGTATCAAGAGGCCGTCCATCGGTTGCGACCTCGGTGAATTTGGGGCGAGAGGACGGAGCTTCTCCGGCATGAGAGACGTGTGCAGCTGCAGCGTGCATACTCGCGTGCTGAGCCACCCTGGGCCTCGCCAGACGAAACCACGCCTTTGAGATGGCGTGTCTCGCAACAGGCTGACACCATCGTGTCCGCATCAAGAAGCGCTGGCTCGTCGGGCTTGCGGGTCAAGTCCATTCATGTAATCCAAGAATCAGATGGACTCATATCGTGTCGTTCAAATAAGCCATGAGACTCCAACCTTTGGTGCGGCGCACCTCCGGGACATCAATCTATTCTCCGCCACCGCCTCGGCGAATTATGCCTGCACTTCGGGTGCCCAGCAGATGTGACGTTTCACGCCGGCACTGCGTGTCGGACTTGCATTTTTGCGAGCCGAAAGATTGCTAGGTCACACGCACGAGAAGGGAGCGAGAAGAGAGTTCTCCTACCATTTGGTCAGGCTGAACTGCGTTGCTCAAGAATGAGGCGCCATGAAGCAAACGCAATCTACGCAACGTGCCATGTTCCTGTTGCTCTGGGTCTTGCCGCGCTTGTTCACGTGATTGGGATGATGGTCGTCTTCCCGTCGCAAAAGGCAGAATACTCCAGGAAATGACTCTGTTCCAATGGCGAGCCTTATCAATCGTCGCCTCGCCCTTTGCGCCTACATTCGTGGGACACTGGCTGTCGTGTCGATGGGTAAAGGGACCATCAAGCGATTGCAGAACCACGTTGTGTCAAGTCGTCGCTTGGCTCGCGCTGTGCAGAGCTGGTTATTCATACCAGATGCAAAGATCGAATCTCGGTCGGACAGCAGGAGAGATAACATCAGTCCTTGCCTTTGCTGCCTTCACTCCGCCGGCAGCTTCACGGGCGAATGATTGTTTGCTAGTCGAGGTCTGGCGCGTGAAGCATTGCTGACCCGACAGAAGGGAGAAAAGGTAAGCTTCATCTCGAGGTCACAAGACAGGCTCCTCGTCCCCACCAGCTCTTTTCCGCGAGGGTGATGAACAGGCTTGGCCCATTGTATCTCCAGGACAAGATGCAGTCGAGATCCACCGTAGCTCATCCGATCCTTGACTTCCTGATGGGGTGTGCAAGCTTTCGAAAAATGCGGGCTCTTCGACCATCGGCAAACCTTCGCGCCCGATGACGGGTGGACGATTCTGAAGTCTTGATTTGATACTTCTTTTCATTTCGAGACTCAGAAGTCGAGTTGCTCTGATGACGATTATGGACAGCTTGACGACTATTCTAGAGCCAGGCCAAGGCAGTCTGCACAACGCAACGTGAATGGGCCGAGGTTCTGCTTTGGCCCGCGGGGCTCAAACGACAGGGTTGCGAGGCCTTTACGGGTTCTCACAGCAGATCACAGGTCCGTATCGCTATATCGGCTACTACACGGGCTCCTAGCCGGACGACTATGTGTTGAATCTGCCGCAACGCTTGGTAAATGTATTGAAAAGGCAGCAAATGAATCCCGTCGAGCCGAAGAGGGTGAGGGCCTATCAAGCTTTCATTCATACATGGCTCCTTTCGGCAGAAATATCGCTTCGAATGACCATTGGTCTACACTGCATGTCGAGTGCAAGAAACTCATTCCCCATTTCCACTACACGTTCGCTCTAGAAACGCGGCAACCGGAACGACTACGCCTGGTCGTGTTGGAATGAGGCACCTCGATATAGTTGATCAGGCATAGACTGGGGGACCGACAGCACGCTGTACTGTGTTTCACGCCCCACCCATGTTCTAGCATTTATTACTCCGGCAACTGCGGTCGAGTTAATGTAGAGAGAAGCAGCCGAGAGCGAAGATGGTCGCGCGTCTGGTTTCCCAGCCCGCTAAGTCGAGACTCACAACATCGGAGTTGGGCACACAGGGCACGGGCCCGCGTCTTGAAAGCATGATGTGCTCTGATAGAAGCTCGAGCCGACAATACCATGTCAAACTGCTTGGGGTCAAACCGGCTCTTTCCTTGGCACCTCGTCCTGCCCGTCTTGCCAACCACCAGCCGCCAGCAACGTGAGCGTCTGCAGAATCAAAAGACAAGATTGAACAAATGTCTACCGTGCGAGCAGTGGGCGCTGCTGGCCCCACGCACTCTCACCTTCCGAGTACACGCACGCCTGTGCCAAGTTGTTCCAAGAGCTCCAAAGCATCAAAGCCGTACTTGCGTGGCGGAGGACGGTCCGCAGATTTGTGCCAGTGCCAGCTCATGTTTTGCTTTCGTGCCCGACCAGAACCATTTCCTTCCGTCGCAGCTTTCCCATCGCAGCTGAGTCCTCTCGAGCGCCCAACTCACACTCACTTCGCACACGACATATCATTACTCTGTTGGCGGGATTGCAGGGAGTGTCCCGACTACATGTGGTAGCGCACAAGGTCTGCTGTCCTCGCAGCGGATGACTGCGAGATCCAGTCCTTTTTTGTTCCGGCAGGGGGAAACGCACGTCTTGATGGCGTGTACCGTGATGAATCCCACATATGATAGCTCGTAGAGAAGGGCGGACTGGTTGGTTCGACTTACACGGCTGGTTTCTCGTACTGAGATCATTCCCTGATGATCATCCTGGCCTCGACGAATCCGATCTCTCTGTTGCCAGATTACACTGCAAGCGCTGGCGCCGCACCCAGCACTTTTCCCAACAAGGAATAAGCCTGTTGACCGGACATGAATCCTCCAGCTGTTCAGCCCCAAGTCCTTTATCCTTCGATAATTCAATTTAAATATGACATTACTGGCTTTAAATCATATCTGGATGTTCTTATTAGACCATGTTGTTCACGGTAACGGTATGGGTTCGGCCAGTGCTACTACGTGTCGATCCCACACTTGCCACGCGTGATTCATGACATGGCCCGAGCGCATTTATCAAAGTGGTGATTCGAGCGCAGCGAGGCCAGCCCGCCGCAGGCGACCCCCGGTAGGGCCGCCGGAGGCTCATTGCGGATCGGGAAGTCATGCCTCCGGCGGCCCTGCCTCGGGGGAGGGGGGCCTTGCTGCGCTCGATCTAGGCAATCGAGAAGGAAGTCCGAGTCCATGGTGAGTCGCTGTAATTATCCGAGACTGTCCTGCTACATCTTTGCGGACGGCTTCGCATGCTCCTTGGGGAGCGGGTTGGCGTCTGCCTTGAGGACCTGCAGCACGTGGTGGACGACGGCGACAATATCGCCGTGCTCGTCCAGGATGGTGCACTCATTGTCCATCCTGCCCTGCCTGATCTGTCTGGCGCGGCACCGCGTAAACAGCCACTTGACACCTTCGTCCGGCAGCTTCTTCTTGACCTCCATGTTGAAGTTGAGCGACAGGCACACGTACTGCGGCCAGACAGCGTCCTTACCCGCAGGCCCGGGGCTGAGCTCGGCACGACCAGCGGCGCGGTCAGCCCGTTGCGCTTCGCAGACGGCCAGGATGCGCGCGTGTTCGCCCAGCGGGCCGCCGCCGGGCTGCAGATTGTCCGTCATGGGAAAGGTCATGTCCGCCACGAAGGGCAGGTGGTCGTTGGTGTAGCGAAAGGCTGCATCGGCGTCGTTGGGCGTCAGCCAGTGGTCCCAGAGGCTCAAGTGCGGCAGGCGCCGCGGCAGGAAGAACTTGATGTGAGAGAACAGCCTCAGATAGCCATCCGGCTGCCAGGGCAACTGGAGGGACGCCCAATTCGGGTCGTTGTCCGTCTCTAGCAGCTCAATCGAGGCGGATGATGGTGGTGGCAGCAGACGAGACCCGGTAGCCAGGTCTGGTCCGCGCATGCGTGCAAAGTCACCCATGGCCAGTAGCGCAATCATGGTCGTCTTGCCAGCCTGCAGGACACGCACCTCGACGGTCGCGCTCGTCCGTCCAACGGCAATCTCGCTGACGCGGAAGGTCGTTTCGGTCCTGGATGCCGGCCGCAGGAAGTGCGTCTTGCTATCTGTCACGTCCGGGAAGCTGGGTTTGTCTTTAGCCGCGGCAAAGTACAGCTTTGCTGCGCGATGCACTTGGCTTATCAACGTGCCACCATGCGCACCTAAACTCCCGAGACAGGTCAGCAAAAGGGGATGAAATGCCTCGTCAAGAAACGTGCGGCCGAGAGCTCCAATGAGCTGCATGTCACCACTCACGAGTATCGTAGCAAAAGGCGCTGGGGAAGTTTATGCCAAAGGTGTCGTCGCTGAGCTGCTTGAGCTGCAGCGCATCGTTCAGCGAAGTCTTGACTCTCGAAGACGACGACGCCATTTTGGACTTTGAGTGAGAGCGGTTTGGAGAAGCAGGCTCGCTTGCTGACGGTCGACGAGCTTCCGGACCGAGGTCATGCGCGGCCAGACAATTATTATGCGCAAGGATGCCTGGCCTCATGAGTGGAGGAATCGTTCATCTGGACGGCGGCTGCAAGCCACAGTGGGCGGGGCCGGCGAACGTTGTGGGCGTGGCTTGCGGCGATTGACGAGCCGCTACCAGCTGCCAAACACCCGCACTCCTGCAATTTGCTCATCTCTGGTTTCAGACTTTCTTCTTTTTGCTCCGTCAACCTTGCGGCCAGCAGACGGCAGCGTTCGCAGCCTCGCAACAAAAAAAAAAAAAAAAAAGGGAAATTCTCATCACGCCCTGTTGCCGCCGTCGCCGTGCATGCAGCTGCCCCCATTTTCAAGTGACGCTGCTGCGAATTCTTGAGGAGAGCTACAATGCCATGGCACAGTCTGGCACTTCCACAGGAACTCATCAAGACACGGCCATTTCTCTCGTCGGAAGTTATGTGCCTGTACAACTGTTCAATATCCAGATTCGCTCTCCGCCCCAACAAAGGAATAAACCACTTGGCTTCTTGTTTACACGCCTGAAGTCATGACTTGACCCCGCATCACAATAACTATGCCTTGGAAGCGATCGGAGTCGCCGCAAATGTATAGGATGTCTGTCCCCTAGAGATCAATTCTGGCTGCAACCATGTTCTTGCCTACAAAGCCCGTCATGAACAACCAGCCCTGCTTCTTGCCCCCGTTCTGTGCCGGATCGATTCCCACCACGACCGCGCCGCTCACCGTGTTGAGCTGCGCGCCCCGATCCGAGTAGACGAGCCGCTTCTCCCAGTGCTTGTGTCCGCCCGCCGCACCCGCCGAACCGTTGGCGCGGAGATGATAGACTTGCACGGCCGCCGACACGCTCTGATCGTGCATGTGTGCCGCCAGATCGATGCCTCGCGCCAGGCCGTTCAGAATGTAGCCGCTGGCGTCGTTGTCGCGCGTCTTCCACTCATCTTCGTACCAGCTGGGGTTGTCCAGCATGATGGGCATCTGGACCTCTTCGATGACTTGGAGCGCCTCGGTGCCCGCCCGACGACGCAGGCGGTACAGCACCCCTCCGGACGCATCGGTCACGAGTATTTCGTCCTTGTTGTCCGGGCCGGCGTGGCCGAGACCGTTGTTGTTGTGCAGACCGCGCAGCACGGGCAGGGCCTGGAATCCAGTGGTTGGGTCCGCGGCTTGGGCGTCTGTGATGGTGACGAGCGACATGTTGGTCCATGGCGCTGCGCCCCTGGTGAGGAAATCCTCAAGCATTCGTCGGCGGCCTTCTCGATAGTAGTGGTCGTTGGTCACGTAGAATCGGCTTGCGCTTGTGGCCACAATGTCGTTTGGCGTTGTGATGAGCGGTGACCGGATAGATCGTCTGTGAACGGCCACATCCGACCCGGGCTTGTGGGTAAAGATTTCGATCTGAGACTGCGCCTTGGGCTCGGAGCTGCTCCTGCCGCCGCTTGCCAGATAGTGCTTGGGGTTTGGCGGGTGGTTGACAGCAAAGATGTAGACGTTCTCCTTGTCGGTGACATCACTGACGACGTCGATTCCGTGCGTCACAAAGTCGTGTTTGAAGCCTTGCAGTGTCAACTGACGCGCTTTGAAGGTCTCGACGGCCGTCAGCCAGCCGTGTTAACAGTGATTTGGGAGTATAATACATACCTTGGGATCAACAACAAAAAGTCTACCTCCCGTTGCTTTACGGTGGTCTTCAAAGATGCCCAGCGGCGGAAACCATTCGTATCGTGCGTGTGGGTCGCCGGTCTGGCAGGCCGTGTATATAAATCCCGAGTCCGAGTGGTAGTGGACGTCCTCACAATGCTGTGTGTTGGCAATGATCTCGGTAGCATGGCCATGGATCATGGGCAACGAGTCCAGCGGGCGTCGGAGTCCAAGCGTGGTCAGCCGCTGATTTACGGGTTGGAAGAGCACCGCACCCAGAACGAAGACTAGGCCAACCAGAACATTTCGAAAGTTTAATCCCAGCGCCATTCTGGGCATGTGGAGTGAAGTGACCGGTACCTTTTGCAGCGTCGGCAATGCACATCCCGTGTGCTATGAGACGTACATGAGGGGTAGCGGCCAGGACGGTGAGAAACTCGTCTCTGTCGCTTTATAGGAAAGATGACATGGCTGTCAGCGGTGGAGATGTCAGCCTGCCGTCGCCACGCCTCTTCCGGAGTGGGACTACGGCGAATGCACTGCTACATACTCGTCGTTCAGGCTGGAAGACAACGATCAACGATGTTAGCCACTTTTGGCAACTAATCCCGCTCCTGCCTTCGCTTCACGACCACGCTCGCTGCCATCATACGTTATACGCACGATGAAATAATGGCACCAGTGGTATGATCGAGCGCTGGAACGAGGTTCTATTTCGCGCCATCACATGAAAGCGTACCCAAGTGATGGAAAGCTACCTTACGAGGAATGAAGATACGCGGCAAAGCAGTAGCAGTCGACATCCAAAGTAGGAGAGATTTCTAGTATCATTTCAATACGAGCTCGGCTTCCCCAGAATAGTGACCAATATGGTGATGTCTGCTCAATACATATTTAGATACACAAGTTTCCGCACGCGGGAAGCGTGTATCGTTTGCGATCGTTTGCCTCCGGCGGCCCTGCCGGGGGCTGTCCTCGCTGCGCTCTATCTACTTTGAGCATCAAACGACCAGATAGATATGCAAGTTATTTGCCTCCGGCGGCCTTGCCGGGTGCTGGCCTCGCTGCGCTCGTGAAAAAAGTAATCATAACATCGTCAGACACTTTGGAAGCCTCAGTTGCCCGCAGCAGCTCGCACGAGTATGTCGGGACCTGGATCCGGACGATAGACCTTGATCCGATGGTTGCAAAAGAGAAGAATGAAAAACTACAATGATGATCAGGGCTCTTCTCCACCTCCATCACGTTCGCTGAACGGTGTACTCCGTCCGAACGTGGATCGGCGACTCGGCAAAGCCTCTCAACTCGACCGCCTCACCTCTCTCCGCCTTGGAACTGCTATTACAGGTAGCATTGCCATGAAATGGTGCGACGTAGTGCTGCACAACCGTCTCTCCGACCGAGCCTTTCGGCGAGCAGTCCTGGTCTGTAGATGGTCTGTCATTCAGTGATCGTTTCCTGGAGGGCGTCTTACCGTGCTCGCTCATCGTGTTGTCCGAGCGGCTTGTCTGGCTCCTCATGCTCCTGAGCCATCGGTATATCGTGCTGGCAGCTTTGGTCTCGCCCAGACGGTGCAGCAGCGGCCGGCAGGACAGCAGGCAAGCGCATATGAGATACACCGTGGGCTCGCAGGCCAGGTAGATGGTCAGCGGGTTGTCGGCCCAGCTCTGATCGCCAAAGACGAACTGGTCGGTGAAGAAGGCGGTCCAGCGGATGATGGACGTGATGATGCCACTGTTGGGATTAGTTTCGTTCCCGCCACGGTCAGCTAATCGGCAAGGGAAAAGGAAAACAATAATAATAATAATGAAACAGGGGGGCTGCAAAAAGTCCCGAGTAGTACCACTTACATGCTACCGACCATGAACGTGGCAATGATGCCGATTCTGACAGACACCTTCAAGTGCAGATTCCAGATGCTGGGCAGCGGAAGCAACAGAATGACGGCGTCGAGGATAAAGTTGGGGAATGTTCCCCAGATGAAGAGCAGCTGGGCCTCATCGCAGCTGCCGGGCACGGCAGGGTTCCAGATCTTCTCGCGCGGATTGCACTGGAAGATGACGGCAAAGATGTTGGCAACGTTCTGCGCAATCATAATGGCACCCACGCCCCAGCATATACCACGCAGGATCTTGTTGGTGAAGATTTTCAGATACAGAGTGAGCACAGCTAGTCGGGGAAAGACCACCGCGGCACAGTAGATGCACGGCTCGGCGTAGAGATCGAGAATGCCTCGCCTGCGGGCCAGCTCCGGGTGCAGGCTCACCCACTCAATGTGTCGTCCCGCGCCATTTGCGACAGACACTAAGGACACAAGAAAGTCAGTTGACATGTTGTCTCGGTTGTGATCCGAGTCCAAGCAAGGTCCGGGGGATAAATACTTACGGAGGTCGCATATACAGAGGCCAATGTTCAGCAGCCAAGAGAAACAGATAAACAGATCGTCATAGTTCCAACCAAGGTTCTGAATGCGACGGCCAACGGCGCGGAGAAGGACAAAGACGGTATTGAGCACGATGAATACGGCCGCAGAGATGACGATGGGCTTGGAGTGATCTTCGGCAAGGAACTCGGGCGTCCAGCGCTCAGGCATCGTCTCTGGTGTATCCGCCATGCTGACTAGTCCTCTTCTCCCCGATCGGCTACGGGGTGACCAAGCAGACTTGTAACGGAATAGAAAAGGGAAAGAGATTGAGTGACAGCGAGAACAGGCCAGGCCGTCAGAAACCTTTGGCGCGATGGGCTTCTTCAAATGACCGGAGCATCCGTTTACGTGACTTTATCTTGACCCGAAAAAATGCTCGCATGCTCTCCATACGTTGAAGATCGTCTTGCATCTTTCTCGATTTGAGGGCTAGCAGAATAGAGCACTGTGGATAGCGTCACGAGCGTCCGGGAAGGACTGAGGGTTTCGTCGGAAGGATTGAGGGACTCTCATTCCCTCCGACGCAGTGCAACCCTTCTGCTCAGTCGATGCCTCTTCGCCACCTCCATAGACATACATACATATATGTGTATGTAAGTCGGGCGCAAAGTGGATAATGTAACGTAGTGATGGGCTAAGCAGACAAAAAGACATGTCTGCGTGTCTCGCTTTCCAGACCACACGGCTGCCCTGCCCGTAAGCATGCTAAAGGTGGAAATAGCCATTGGAATCGGAGCCTCGTTCGTACAACATAGTAGAGAGAGTGTTCCGGCCGAGTGATGATGACCCATCAGGCTGTCACCATCCGGGGTGTTGCTGCTGCTCCTCCCCCTCTCGCCTACTCAGACGAACCGGCCGGGTCATCGTAATCATCTCGTTTGGTATAGTCGTGTCGAAAGGAATCGTGGTTCTCGGGTCTTTTGCGACTCTGTGTGACACGAAGCAGGCAGGGCTCATGCAGCGTGCCTGGTCTTGGCACAATTCCCGTCGATGACTCTGAATTTATGTGTCACCTTCTTCGTGTCCCGTCCGGTGCGGGGCCCTATTAGGCAGAGAAGCTGGAAATGAATTTTGAAATCGCTCGGTTGAAGCTGCCGAGTGGTCGACCAGATTCGGTCCATTTCAACCCGCGAGCACCCCGCGCTAAAAGCAGCCGTCCTTAGGCTTGGTGTTTCAGCCTTTCTTTTTGTCCTTCGGCACGATCCGTGCCGTACATAGGTAAATAGAGTAGTGAATGGCGCGCGAAATCTGTCTAGTGTCCCAATCTATGTAGTATCTGCATATGAAGCTTGAATGTCGATCGGCTTCATAGGCGATCGGCCCCCATTTCGCTTTCGCGCTTGACCGACTGATGGGAATTGAGCCATGTTTCCTATTTTGCTGGTACAGCAGGATTCGTGCTCTGCGCCATCTGCGGTGGCTTGAGCGCCCTGCGTGAAGCAATCCTCTGCTAGTTTCTCACGTCATCCTCATGGCGGGGCTCGATGGTGCCTAAAAGCATCTTTTATCGAGTCGGCTCGTTTACGAAACTGGAGCCGTATGCACCGAAGCATTGAAGCACTGTATACTGGTGTGGGGGCCTTGATGCCTGCGTCCGATGGCCGATCCAACTCACTCGAGGATCAGCGATAGACGTATGGAAAGGCGAGAGGCCGGGCGTGGTGGTGGGGAGCGCTCCAGACTGCTGGCTGGCTGGCACCAAGGATTATCGCCGGATGCGCAAGATCCGAGGATACGGGCTTACATGCCTGTACTTTGTGTAAACCGGTTCCGACGCTGCTGACCTTGTATCGGACCACCCTGCGCTCCTCGTCAATTCTCTCGGTCGGCGGTGGAGCCGCCCAGAACAAGGCACCCAGCCTCGCTATCATCGACGAGGAAATTCCCAAAACATGACATCACTGAAGCAGAATTCGATACTTAAGCCTCGCCACGACCGTAGCCATGCATAGTCTTGTCCAGCGGCGACGAGACCTTCGCCACCGTTTCCAAAACAACGGCTGAGGCCTACTTCACAGTTATACTGCAAATGCAAATCAGATCAAGATGGTGGTCTCTGTCCTCTCCGCCTACACGAGTCGAGTAGACCTGACTTTGTGCGGCAGTCTCTTACTTGCGATTAGTATCGTCTATGTATGTTGGACTCCGGAACCGATAGTGACCAGGGTACCTCTAACTGTAGCAGGTGGCCGGAGTCTGTACCTATCGACTTCTCTGGCATCCATTCGCCCGGTATCCCGGTCCGTGGCAGGCCAGGTTGACAACATGGTACGCAGCGTACCATACCTTTATTGGTGACTGGCATCTCATGGTTAGACACTATCATGATCACCATGGTAGGCTATTGCGTCGATGGAGGGTTATGAACCACAACTGAAGAGATTGTAGGCCATGTCGTTAGATTAAGCCCGAATCGACTCTCGTTCGACACCAACACTGCTGTCAACAGTGAGTAACATCGAGATCCAAGTCAATCTGCAACTGCTGACTGGCGAACCTAGCCATATATCGTTCGCGCGACGTCAAGAAATCAATAGCATACTCGGGCATCCGCGCTCAGGATGGCACATACCATACCTTCAACATGATCGACAAAAAGTTGCATGCAAAGCGAAATCGATTCATGCGACAAGCCATGAACAACGCCAGGGTCAAGACGTACGAGCAGGCGTGGCGCGTGCACATCGACCAGCTAATAGAAGGCCTGGTCCTGAACACGGATCCGTCATCGAACACCTGGTCAACGGCCAAAAACGTTGGGCTCCTGGGTAGTTTTGACCGACCGTGCCTGTAATCGTGCTTGTCCGCAGCGCTGACGCTGAGTATAGCCGATTACATGATGATCGATATCATGGGAAGTATGGTCTTTGGAAGAGAGTTCAACCTGCAGACGTCGCCAGAGAATCGATACATGGCAACCGTGTTGAAGAAGCTCGGCCTGTGGAATTCCATCAAGCTACAGTCGTATAGCTTCGCGTCCATGCACTTGGACAAGCTCGCATACCCGCTGAGAGTCTGGTATGGCTATAGAGTCCGCAACCAGGTCAAGCGGAACGTCGATGATCGTGCGTCAGAGAAGGTTGCCAAGGGAACCATATTCTCGATACTCCTTGACGCTGTCGATCCCGAGTCCGGCGACCAGCTGACTGTGGCAGAGCTTTGGGCCGAGGCCAAGCTCTTGATGTTTGCTGGTACGTCTGTCCGATTGTGAACCAGGGGCGCTTTTTGTGATTGAGACTGAACCATGGAGTCAGGAAGCGATCAACCGAGTTCTTCAATCGCCATCACTCTGTTCTACCTATCACGCCACGATGCAGTGTACGCTAGATTAGTGAGCGAGATCATGGAGGCATTCCCGGACCCTTCCGAGATCTGCTCAGGCCCGCAGATGGACTCTTGCCAGTACCTGGACGCCGTCATCAAGGAGTCCTTCCGCATGACGCCCACCAGCAGCGCGGTGCCGTGGCGCGAGGTAGACGCAGACTCAATCGTCGTGGACGGGCTTGTCATCCCCCGCGGTTGCGATGTCGGCGCCTCTTTCTACGCCGTCCATCACAACGAAAGCTACTTCCCCGACTCGTACAGCTTCGACCCAGGGCGATGGCTCGGGGAGCATGCCAAGACGGATCCCGAAGTTGCACAGAGCGCCTGGTGCTCGTTCGGCATCGGCGAGAGGCACTGCGTGGCCAAGACCATGGCGATGATGCAGATCAAGAACGTGCTCGCGACCGTGCTTCGCAGGCTCGAGATGCGACGGGCGAGCGACCCAGAGCTGGCCCAAGTCGGTGCCAACCCAAAACTTGTCCAGGACAGGGTCTTTTCTGAGGGGGAATTTCAGTCGCGAGATCACGTGACAGCGCAGTTTGAAGGACCGTACTTGGAATTTCGGCGACGGGTTTAAGAGGAGCCAGGTGCAGATGGCCTCATGGACGGATGATGTTTCTTCGAGTAGTTTAGATTTGATTTCTCAGTGAGCCTCATGGACGGATGTTTCTTCGAGTAGTTTAGATTTGATTTCTCAGTGAGCCTCAAGGACGGATGTTTCTTCGAGTAGTTTAGATTCGATTTCTCAGTGAGCACGAAATGACAGAAAGTGGTTCGCGTCACCATAGTCGTAAATGATCTTGCCTCCGGCAGTCCTGTTGGGGGCAGTCCTTGATCTACTCTGAGCGTGAGATGACCCAGCCATGCGTGGTATTTGCCTCCGGCGGCCCTGCTACTGGAGGCTGTACTCGCTGTGCTCGATCTACTCTGGGCGTGAGATGACATAGCCATGCGCGATGTTTATCTCTGACGACTATGCTGGGGGCTGCCCTCGCTGCGCTCGATTGATTCTGAAGCGTAGCCATGTATACAAGCTGCCTCCGGCGGCCCTGTCGGGGACTGTACTCGCTGCACTCGAGACGTTCCAAAATCCTGTTTGTGCGCGTTCTGGCTGTTCACTCGACCAACAAGATGGAGTGCTCGTTGGACTTCCTAGTGGTCAGCCTGCCTTGATCTGCGCTCCGTAGCCCACCCACGCGACCCTCGATTCGGGCTGTCAGCGAGCCAGTCTTTGTGGCAAAGCGGACTGACACGGTGAGCTCCTGCAGGATCCGTTGGCTGCTTATCTTACATACCTCAGAAGGTCCCTACGTAACGCTGCTGCTCATGGCGGCCCACTGTGGCGAGCACACGGATCAGGCAAGCATGTAAGCGATACACACAATTCCAGGGCCGTGTCAGACGCACACCGTTCTGAGCAGGTGTATTTATGGCGCGGTATCCGTGAGAGTCACCAGGTTCTGCAGCCGTATGCGGTCATCCCTCGAAACAGAGGCTCCACCGACGCGTGCTTACTGGGTGGCCGTGAGCACTTGGTCTTACATACATGGCTGCTTGTCCGCAGAGTGCGGTACCACGTTGGCCGCAGCCCCCAGCTCAGTCTTTCTGTAATGTGATACTCCCACACCCGTCTTTTTCGTGCGTTACGTCAATCGACCTACCGAGGTACCTCCGTACCGATAAATGCGCCGTGCCCGTCTGGGAGGGACCAACGTCCGCAGGTCTTCGAGGGCCAACCTCCATCGATACCCTGAAGAGCTTAATCGCGGCCTTGTCCCATTCCTCATTTCCAAATTCGCAATAGGCGAAAGCTGGCATCATCTTCTTCTTCTTTCATTTTGTGATTTTGAATGATTAACTGGTCTCCTTCTGCGGCTTATACCATCAGGCGCCGCGATTCGCCGTCGCCATGGCCTATCCCGCTTCCGCCGACCAGGCCGGAGGCGACAAGACGGAAACACTAGTCAATACCTCATCAGACCAGAGCGAGAACAGTTTAACGCCAAGTCCGTACCTGACGGGATGGCGTCTCCGCTGCAGCATCGCCGGGTAGGATCTCGCTTTCCGACCGAGATCGTGCGTCTTTGTGATTGACACCGCTCTCCGTAGGCTGATGCTTGGTGTGTTTCTGGCTTCCATGGAAGCAACCATCGTGAGCACTGCTTTGGTCAACATCGTCGACGACCTCCAGGCGTTTCGTGACGGTGCCTGGGTCATCAACGCCTACCTGGTTGCCTTTACTGGTAAGCTGACTCTGGCGGTAACAGCAGTGGTAGCGTGTACTGGCTAATCTTTATACGCGCAGGCACGCTCCTTGTCTGGGCGCAGTTCAGTCTTGTCATCGGTCGCAAGTTGTCCCTCGCCCTGGCATACGTGCTCTTTATAGCATTTTCCATCGGCTGCGCTGTCGCGAGCACATCGATACAGCTGTAAGTCATTATGCCTCTCATGCTCCTTCTGCAGAGGAAACTTGACTAAGATGGGCCTTTTCTCCCTGCATGCAGCATCGTACTTCGAGCTTTCCAGGGTGTAGGGGGAGCCGGCGTCTTCAATATATCCATGACGATGATCGCCGAGGCCGTGTCCCCCGCAGAGTATCCCAAGTATGTGGCAATGGTCTCGGTCATGTACGTACTGTCGTACGCCTTGGGACCACTTATTGGCGGAGCAATCGCTGCACACACGACGTGGACATGGATCTTCTGGATCAAGTACGTATCTGCCGTGCCTTGTTCGAGCGCAGCGAGGCCGTGATGATGCCTCCGGCGGCCCTACCGGGGGCTGGCCTCGCTGTGCTCGAGATACCCCTACATGATGTCCTCTACACGCAGGATTGACAAGCCGTTACAGTGTACCCGCAGCTTTCGTGCCACTGGCATTGGCAGAGCTGGGAATCCCGCCTGGTTTCCCTCACCAACACGAGCGGAAGTACGCTGGTGCAGACCACGCTGGTGTAGACCACGCCGGCAAATCTGGTAATCGTATCGGCCGTCTGGATCTTCCCGGCGGTGTCTTGTTCCTGGCGGCGTGCATTCTCCTTCTCGTTGCGCTGCAAGGCGCTGATATCAGCTGGGACTGGTCATCCACAGTGAGCATCTGTCTGCTGGTCTTTGCTGGCGCCTCATTTGCCTTGTTTGTCTTTTGGGAACGGCAGATCACCCTCTCCGCATCGCCTCGGGTGCCTTTGCTTACCTGGGAGTTCTGTAATCTCAAGACGGTCTCTCTTCTCAGGTAAGGTCTTAAGATGGAGAACTGCCGACGAAGTCTGCAGCATGACGGCCACTGACGTCCCGATAGCTCCTTTGCCCTTGTCAGCACTCCCTTTATTAGCAATCTCGTGAGCTTGCCGGAGCGATTCCAGGTGGTCAACGGCTTAAATTCGTTCGACGCCGCGATTCGACTCTTACCATTTGTCGTGGTAATTCCTCTCTTCAGTGTCATCTCAGCTGTGCTGGTCAGCGCTTTGAAGGTGAGGTATATTTACGTCCTGTTGACTGGAATCGGTTTTCAGCTTGCCGGGGTTCTGCTTTTTGCCTTCGCCAATCCGAGCTCAACAGGCGCTGTGCCGGCCCGTACCTATGGCTTTGAAGTCATACTGGCAATCGGTTCTGGGATAAACAATACTGTTCTCACGACAGGCGTTCCGTTTGTTGTGTCAAAGAAACTGATTCGTAAGTCAATACACTGAAGAACCCCTGTTCAGCCAACAGAAATCACTAAACTGTCTTCTCGGCTCCAGCCACGGCCATGGGTGCAGGCATGCAATTCCGATATCTTGGCGGCGCGATCGGCCTCGGTATCATGACTGCCGTCCTTGACTCCACAATCAAGTCATCACTTTCGGCCATTTTCACCCCAGAGCAGATCACGGAGCTTCTGCGCTCATCGGGCAATGCTGGGGCTCTGAGCCCCGACAAGCAGCTGCTCGTGAAGCTGGCATATGAGGATGCATTCCAGTTGCAATGGAAGGTGCTTATAGGTTTCGTGGCCGCACAAATACCACTTGCTGTCATCATGTTTTGGAGGTCAAAGAGGTAGCTTGCACAATCTGCGCTTTCGGTCCGTGGAGACCCGTCGGAACGGTAGCTGGAGCTTGTTGCGTAAATTTGTCTAGCTTTCTTCCACTTTCCTGCACAATAATCAGGACGTCATATTCAATATTGTTTTGCTAGAGTATGTCATGTGTAAGTGGTTCCAGCGATTCACCGGGGCTACGTCTGCCTGTGTGCCTCTACGACCTACACCGATCGCTCGCGGAAATGTAGCAGCGGCCCTTCCGTCTCAGGCGTAAAATGGTGTATCGACTGGTATTCCGCGCGGCCGGTCACTCGGTTGCTTGAATCAATAAAGTAACCCGCTCCAAGCTGGTCGTCGGATCCAACTGGACGACGCATATCGAAGGCCCAAACCACCCTGGCCAGAAGCAAATTCAGTTCCAGGTGAGCTAGACTTGCCCCAACGCAGCTCCTGCTACCAAGCGAGAAGGGCCGGAAGGTATGCCGTGCTTCGTCCAGGTGGTCCGGATACGGGTTTTCGGAATCCAACCAGCGTTCCGGCAGGAAGCGGAGCGGCTCAGGAAAGCAGTCTGCAGACTTGAAGATGGAGTACAGTGAGACAGCGACATCCAGTCCGCCAGGAATGTGCTCGCCGTCAATCTCCAGCCCCCCGGGCATCACCTCCCGCCATAGTGGGATGGATATTGGTGGCGATAGCCGCATGCTCTCGTCAATGACCGCCCTTAGATATTTGCACTGAGCAAGTTTGGCTCCGTTGCGGATATCGCCCGCGCTGTCGAACGTCGTCCTGATTTCTTTTTCGAGTTTCTCGAGCTTGTCGGGGTAGCGGGATAGGTAGAAGAAAGCTGCAGCTAGCGCTGCTGACGTGGTATCCGTCCCTGTTATTACTGTTTAGCCAACGCGGACTCTCGTACAATACTGCCTGCCGGAGGTCTCGAGACTTGGCAAAAGCGATCAATGTTAAACCTAGGTGGCAGATACTCACCAGCAAGGAGCGCAAGCCTGGCCTCGACCCAAAGATCATCCAATGGGATCTTCACATCGCTGCCATGCTTCCCTCCAAGTGCAAAGGCGAACATGTCTGCTCTTGCATCAACCGAACGGCTGAGCCTTTCTTCAATCAGGCATTTTGTGAGAGCCCCCCACTGCTGCTGAGTCCAACCACCTTTGACTTTGATCCATTTGGACAGGCCCCAAGGCTTCAGCTTCGGGTAGTTGTAGACAATACCGGTGACATACATGGCTGCTCTCATAGCGTCGATCATACCCCGATTTTCGACCTTGGTTTGGAGATCCAATGACCTGCCGAATGCAAAGGCGCCGATGGTATCCAGCGTGAAGTGTCTGCAAGCTGCCGCCATGTTGATAGGCGCAGACCACCCAGTATTAGCGTCGTCCAGGGGGACGAACGACCTGAGCTGTGCCTGAAATGTCTCGACCTGCCTCCACACAGTTGGCTCAAAGTCTCGAAGAGATTGCTCGGTGAAAGCAGGTCCGATAGCTCTGCGCTTCTGGCGGTGAATATCTGGGTCGATTGTCGTATGCGTGTTTGAAGCACCGCGGACAGGATCCATAGCTGCATAACCTTGGCTCTTGCGAACCGTTTGCGACGTATAGATTGCTAGATAGTCTCAGAACAATATGTATCATTGGTTTCGGTTCGGCAGGAAAGCACATACTATACAAAGCTTTCGTTGAACAGAAGGCTACCTTATTCGGACCGAGGCGAACGACAGGGCCTGCAAGATCATGAAATTCAGCTCGCTTTCTCTTCCTCCACAGCTTTTGGGTGCCAAGTTCGCCTTATTACCATATTTATTGTGTAGCTTTTGCAACTCTACGTGTCCGTCGCCTTTCATTGCATGATAGACGCCATAGATGTCGGTGATCTTGGCAAGAATCGGCCCTGGATATTTGGAAGCTGGATGGAAAGCAAGTCTGTATACACACACAGCAAAGAGCTACGGAGAAGCATGATTAGCTGGTTTGTGGGAATGTATGCGACCGTCTCAGGGGTGATTTCCTACCCATAGAGCGAGAAGCAATGCACCCGTCAACAGGCTGGGAAGCAAGATTGAAAGCATCGGTCGTCGAAGGCGGGTGATGATTCCGAGTATTCAATGGGAGGTGAAGCCGGTAGTTTCCTCTCTCTGTCCAACTTGACAGAGGTTCACAACGTGAGTCAGTTGGCCGCAGGCAAGGTGATTTCGACAAAGGCCAGCAACTCCGGGCAAAAAGAGAGATGCACTTCCCATCTTCCAGTTTTGCGGAATTTCAGCGCCGCTGTATTGTACAATGTAAGATTTCGGTAAGCTGACGCTGTTTCTTACGGAGGGGCGTGTCGTTAGTAAGACCCCAGCCGTCGTCTCGCCCATCAGCAGCCCTGGTACTGAAGCGCCCGTACCACTTCTCGTGTAAACCCTTAGGTTCTTGACGCATCTCGAATGACGCAACCAGGGCAAGGTAGTTGTGATACTCAGGATTGTTTATTCCCCCTACTCACCTGGGCAGACCATTCAAGCGCCGCAGGTCACTTTCGAAGACGGCAAAGTCCTCCTGGTGGGAGACATACTCTCTCTCTCTCGCCCCACACAGCCGTCAGCCCATCCTTTGCGAATTACAGACTGGCGGAAGGGACGCTGACGCTGGAGGGATAGGACGCAGATGCTTCCGGCTGCATTGCCATCCGACCAAATCAAAAGGTGGTTTCTCCTGGTACATATAGCCACGACTCTCGTCTTTGCCGCTCATAATTGGGCCTTCTCCAGCCGTAATAAGGGGCCCGTCTTGAAATCAAGGCGAGAATTGCCTTTACGCATAAGCACATCAAGGCCGCGGCGCGGCGTATGAGGATAAACAGACAGAGTTGGATAGAGACAGACTCATGTCTTTCCGAGTATTGCGAATGTCCGTCCGCCAATAATAGCGGAGACCAGGATAAGCACTGAGCAGTCCTGTACAAAGTCCAAAGGTTCGTGACCCGCCTTCCCCGCCTCTGGCCATGCTCCGGGGAGTAACCTCTAGTTATCTCTAGGCGTATCCACCTGATTCGACCTCTGAAGAGATGGAGAATCCCCCTGAAGTCTCCCTCGTGTCTGCCAGGTGGAGACGAGATGTTAGTGTCACACGCGGGAGGCTTCGCCCGGCTGACCTGGCTTCATGTCAAGCTACTTACTTAAGTATGATGGACCCCATGGTGGGCAGCCCTTAGCTTGTGATGTTAGTCCTCGGCAGATTCCCAGCATGCCATTCGTATCATCATGTCTTTGACAATGCGGAGACGCCGAGAGACCCTATAGGCCCTTGGTGCAGCGGGTTTCCCGAATAGACCTCTGTAGTCTCCATGATGACCTCGGAGCAAACGCGGTGGCAAGGACAGTGCTGAAGAGATAACAGCCATTAAAAACATGACCGCCAATAATGGAATGGTAGAATCACCTCAGCTTGGTTCGCCACAGAGAGATACGAAACAGAAAGAGCAATGCAGGACATCTGACTAGACGGAGCAGGGTCTATTGTTCTTTTGCTTAATTTTTTCTTTTGAAACAAACACCATTGAATAGCCAGTATCAAATGACTCATAGTCTGAGCGGTTGTGCAGACGGTCCCCCCCCCCCCCCCCCCCCCATTGCGATTACATCGCCATTGTACAACCAAAAAACGCGAGGAAAAGCTGGCAACGGATTGGTAGACCAAAAGAAAGGTGGCTTATCCTTTTTACCTGGCCTCCAGCGATCGCGATGGTGTTTGTGAGCGCACATGGGCAATCTGGGTTACACTTGCCGGGGGTCACGCGGCCGCCTTTACGAACGGCCCGCATGCCGCAACAATCATCGCAACACTCTTCACCGAAATTAGCAAGCTACTGCTGCTGCTGCTGCTGCTGCTACAGATAGGACCGGAGGCGAAGAAAGGGGACCCTTTCCTCCAAAGCATGCATCGGACAGTGCGGGAGCGCGCGAGCCGCAGCTGAGCAGCAACGAAGATTCCCATGGAGTTTGGCGCCTCAATAATGGTGGGCGCAATTGAGACATGTCTGGCGTGCCGTCGGACTAGTCGATGCAAGGCTCAAAGCCTTGTTGCGCTGCAGAACGCACGTCACAGCGGGCGACCAAGGTGCCTTGCGGAGTCCGAGTTTTTGAAAGCGAGCGCTTCTCTACGATCTTAGATGGTGATTAGGCATCATCAGCACCTTTTTCTTTTCTTTCCACTTCGCTCGTCAAGCTGTCGGCAGTCCGTCCAAAGAATCTTTGAACTATGTGGCACGCGCCCTATGAAAGGAAATGGACGTTTCGTACTTTTCAAACGCGTTAGGGTTGTGACGCACGCCTGGACGGGGGGAAAGCGGTGGCTGGTTGATATTATTATTATTCAGCTTACAATGGGCGCGAGGACATTTCATTTTCTCAAGTCTGTTGTGTGCACAAAGTACTTACGCAGATGGAACCCAGCCCCCTGCAACCTCCTCCTGGTGACTGTCATCGCCTTGCCCCCCACGTCCGTGGCCATTGTACACTCTGTGTCTCTGTTTCCTTGTTCAACTCGGGGAGCAGAGAGAGACATGAACATGGCCAATCAGCCCGCGCCGTGCCCTCGCTGCGTTTTCTTGTCTGCCTGCTGTTGAGGCAGCGGCGAGCTAGCGTCATCAGAAAAGCAAGCAAGAGCTTCTTTCAGCTTGGCTCTGCCGCCAGCGTCCGTGGCTATCTGATAAGGAGGGGGGCCCTGGTCGACAAACGGGGGGTCTTTCGCAGGTCGGCTCTGGCTTTCCGCTGCAAGATTCCGTCATGGGAGGGTCCAACTCGCGTATTCAATAATCGAATTCTCGAGATCAAGATGAATTTGTTGGTGTGACATCCATCTTGGAAGGTGCTTCCCGACTGTCTTGCTTGTCTTGCCTGTCTTGCCTGTCTTGCCTGCAACTACTGTGCTGCCACGGACCCATGCTCGTTGGAACCCCCCCGTCACTCATCACACACTACCACTGCCACCGTTGACAGTGCCACGCCATTGACAATAGCGACGTGGTATCCGACGATCGCGGGGGGGGGGGGGGGGGGGGGGGAGAGAAGTGATCCATTCTCGTCAAGCGCTGACTGCCACCAGGCTACAACCGTTGAACAGAAATTATGATTCCGAGCTTTGTAACGTATGGAGAAATGGCGGTCCAAACCCTCCGGCTCTATCTGGCAACCCCTTGACGGACACGCAAATGACTGCGAAAACGAATCGAGCCGATTGAACACTTGAATCCGGGTCAGATACGCACCCACACGATGGACCCCTTCGCCTTGCCCTTTCCTTGCGCATGATCCGGATTGACCTTGCACACTTGATTTGCTTTGCGCCTACATCATGCCGCGTTCTTTGTAACTCCACGCCTATCCCTTGCACCTGGAGTACCATCAGAGCCGGCACCTGACGTCGGCTTCTCCATGGCCTTCTGACCGGGTGCGCTATCTTGTGGCGCCGCTCAATCTACTCAGTGTGTCCGAAGCCTCGTGGATCTTTATTGAAAAGGCGGCGACGGCCTGCCTGGGCCCCAGGCGACAGACGGGCACTCTGCGCTGAAACTCGCCAAAGACGAAAGGCAAAAAAGTTGAATGTGTTGCTAGCTGAAATTCGAATAACGCCAAGACATCTTCAAACATATGGGTATTGAAGGGCTCGTCAACCTGCGTCTCAGAGAGATGTGGTCAATAATGACTTGAATGGTAGAATAATAGCGTCCAGCTCTCTATTCTTCTCCCGCGCAGGGCCCGGTCCACGCAAAGTGGCAGCCACCCCTAAGCGGATCAGCCGTCCCACTGATGCATCTCTTAAAGATCTGAGTTGTTTGAGGAAGGCATATCTTCGGATTGCGCCTTGATGACTTCTTAGACTCTGCCCGTCTTGGAAGTTGGCTATGGATTGCTCTTCGTTTTCACGGGAAGAAACGGTACGTTGAATCTTCATGACTTAAATTATCAAGAGGCCTTTGAATAACCAGTCTGTGAATCAAAGCTATTTGTGCTCGCTGAGATACTCAAGTTTAGCTCCATCGATATTTACCATCTGTCTAGCTTCATTCGAGCCAATGATGTTGACCCGGACTGGGAACATATTCAGATCCCCCGGGGTGAGTACTTGCCTTTTGCCACACGCCTATCAAACAGTATAAGAGACTCATTTCTTGCTATATCACGTGTAGGACGAAACATGGCACAGTGCATTGATGCTGTTCAGCGCTTGTCGAAGCAGTCGGATCCCTCAAAGCGGCCAGTAAGTAGCAGTCAGGCCGGAAATGCTCTTGTCGAAACGGCAACAAGCGGGAGTGCCGGTCTTCAGTCCCAAGGGATCTCACCGGCAAGCTCGGCGAATTCTACTGTCATTCTTCCTCGGCCATCCACTGGTGCAGGGCAGAGCGGCCCGCCCAGTAGCGTTGCGACTCAAGTACAACCGAAGAAGAGAGGCCGACCCTCCCGCGCCGACAAGGCAAAAAGGAACCTGCATCCCATTCTGCCACCACGGATAGCCCCTCGTCCGCCGCCGGTCAGTGAGCATCGTGCCATCCTGCCAGCAATTTCTCGGCTTGTCGGGAGCCCAGCCCAATCCCAAGCTCCGTCCTCGTCCGAGAAATCAAAGGAATCCGAGGACGGCAAGAGAAAGAAGCCGCGTCTTGGTGCTTCGGTAGAGCCTCAGCAGAATGCCCCAAATGCCCCGGAAAATGGCCGCCCGGTGATACCTCCGTTGTCCAGTGGTGCGAGCTAGGAGCGCGCGCTCGGGATATCGCAGGACAACGCCTGGGAGACAAGTTTTGGTTATCCGGCCATGCTTGACAATTCACAAATGGCTGTCGGTAGCTCGCTGTCTTCTACGGAGCATTATGTCGAGCCCTTCGAGCCAGCAGCCAATTTTTTTCCAGATGTCAATGCTCCCGTATCCGCCGGCCTGCTATCAACGGACGGTAGTGAGGCCCCTGCCTTGACTCTGGGGGATTGCTTCTTCGATCCGGCGCAGTTCGTGCTTGATCCGATGCTTATGTCGGCGAATCTGAACGCAGGCGCGGAGAATTACACGAGCACTATGGGCAGTACTCCGGGTGGCAGTGCACCTCTATTTGAACAGCAAGAGCAGCCGAGTGGTCGTTGACCGCTTCCGCTCCGTCCACTGTGGTTTCATATGGCCTCGGCTGCCCCCGTATTCGGTGACAGCATCCCCTCTGGAAGTTCTCAAATGTCATTTTTTGCGACTCGTCTCCCCAAACGGCATTGCCGGGCTACGCATCGCAGCATTTCAAGCCCGTCACTGTGAAGAGCTGCGGAGGAAGCAGCAAATCTTGTTCTCTTTTTTTTTTCTTTTTTCTACGGAACCTTCTTTCGAAGGTTGTAAGCATAAGTTGATCAGGTCGCTAAACTCCGGACAAGGCGGCCGTGTTTTTTGTCTTTTTTTTTTCGTTTTTTTTCGTTTTTTTTTTTTTTACCTTACCCTGCTTTCAATTTCCGGAAGCCTTTTTATCTTGTTGCCGGCTCTTAGTTTCCGGAAACATGTTGTCGGCCAGAGGTGTCCGGAACCGGAGCGCACTCGGAAGAATCCCCGAGATACAGACATGTAGGGACATACATGGCATGCGGTTGACGACACGAGGTTTAGGGGAGTTGGAGGGCCGGCCGAATCTGTTTCCCTCTTCTACTTGCGGCGCTGGCCTCCACGAATGCATATGGGGATAGCTGCGTTTACTCGCACTTGCTATTGATTTATGAACCATGAACCCCAAAGAAGTCGTCATGTTCGTCTGATGGCGGCAAATCCTCCCACGACTATACAAGGAGATAGTTGCGTTTGCAGCAGTTGCTATTGAATATTGTCTGAATATATCCCCGAGAAGCAATCATGCTTTCCCGACAGTGGAAAACGCCGTGAACCGTCAGTCGATGGGACCATCAGTCGATGGGCTCAATGAGACACGACGTGGTCATCGAAGTCATTGGCACTGCTTGGTCGGTCTATTTCCATAGCTTCACGTCATAAAGTGACCTTTTATGTATATTATTCCGTTGCGCTTGCCGAAAGACCACTCCGCGATGATGAGGAATGAGCGCCCACTCCCAGGAGGGGGAAAAATCCCCTAAAGTCGCTGCTCGTTCCCATGAATAGGCTAAAAACTTGGACTACAACATACTTTTTTCCTTTCTCGTTCCCATTCAAAGACATCACACGCGTAGAGATTATGCACCAATGCCACATGTTGCAGTCCCCCTTTGCAGATAATAAATAGGCCCCGGCTTTTCCCCACATGATCTACAGCGCTTTGGCCACCTTTTCAAGCGCCTCGATCAAGATATCAGCATGGTGCTCCTGGAATATCAGCATGGGTCGCAGGCGTACGGCCTCGGCGCCACTTCCGCCGATGTTGATGCCAAACGTCTTGGCCTTGGCAAGGAACGCGTCGCGCTTGGGGTTGTCGAAGGCGATGAAGGTGCCTTGGCCCTTGCCGCGCAAGTTCTGAAAGTGCTCGGGGTATTTTCCGGCCAAGCTCTCGAGTTTGCCGTACAGGTAGTCGCCGACCTTGGCTGTGTGGTTTACCAGATCGTGTCGCTCAATCTCGTCGATGATGCCGCGGAACAGGAGCACCTTTGACGGATCACCCATCCAGGTGTTGAACTGGCGATACGGCTTGTTGGGTCGCAGATCTTTGGAGCGGTAGTAGTAGCCTGCGGTCTGGGCTTTTTTCGAAAAAGTGACCATGTCTGGAGGTTCCTGGAGGTTCCAGTGGTCATGGGCCCAGAATTTGCCAGTCGCGCCGACGCCAGTCTGGACCTCGTCAACTATGAGCAGGATGTTGTGCTTGGTTGTCAGGGCGCGTAGTTTCTGGAAGAATGCGGGGCTGGCGTGGTTGTCGCCGCCCTCACTCTGGATGGGCTCGACGACGACCGCGGCAGGAGGCAGGTGCCACGTCTTGATCAAGTGCTCGACCTCGTCCAGACTCGCTTGCTCAGCCTTGGCATTCTCCTCGACGTGCTGTTCCAGGGGGTACTTGAGCTGGGGGAAAGTAGCCTGTGGCCAGTCGAAGGCCGGAATGTCCAGCTTGTGGATCGGCTTGGAGCGAGTAGTGGACAGACAGCCAAACAGTCTGCCGTGAAAACTCGTCTTGAAGGACAAGATGGACAGCTGAGCTGAGCCTGGGGACTGGTTGTTCATGACAGTTTCTAGTTCCTGCGCAGTAAAGTCAACCTCGGGACCGCCTCTCTCTTGCTGCCGCCGGTACATGAAGGCGGCCTTGTACGCGATTTCGTTGGCATCGGAGCCCGCCATGGCTGTGTAGACGTTGTCCAGGCCTTTGGGAGCAACCTTGAGAACGCCGGACTTCAAGAGTTCAGCCCAATTGTGAGACGGGAAATTGCCCAAAGCGGGACGATTAACGATGGCATCGATCATTTCCGGGGTCGAGGCGATCTTCCGAAGCTCAGAGTTGTTGTAGCCAACGGGTATGGAGGCGATCTGGGCGTATCTAGAATCAAAACGCAAGCACGTCAGTGAGAGATCTGGCAGAAGTCGAAGCACAATGTGAGAGCAATAGCCGCACGGCACTTACACGTCCAAGAGGACATTTCCGTCGGGGTCGGCTATGTAGTTCCCGGCACTCTGGGTGTAGTCGGCAATCATGTTGATGCTCCGAGTCTCAAACACCGCATCGAGCTCCTTGATGGCCTCGCTAGCCTTGGGCCCAGGAATGCTGGTCTTCAGAACGGGTGCTGCGGGTTCGTCCTTGTTGAAAGCCTTCACGGCCGGCATATGCACACGGCGAGATGTGTAAAACGATCGACCCGCCACTGCTGCGCGAGGTGATATTGTCGCGACATGTCGCGCCGCGCCATACCCACGAACAGCCGCCATGGCCATCGAGAAGGAAGGTGTGAGCTCGATCAGAGGCCGAGAGTCGGCGTGGAAGGGGGGGCCAGTGGCGATCTTGATACTGGCTGAACTGGACCGGGCAAGAAACCCCTGATGGAACGACAGAAGACGCGCCAGTCAATTTTGGTGAATCTCACTCCGGGAAAAAGTTCAACTTCTCTTGGATCGTGAGGCAAACGGAATCGAGGTATAAACCATGGGGAAAGGATTGGAGGAAATGGAAGGCGCCAAGATGAAATAGAATGCTCCTGTCGCCGGATTGCGCGTGCTTATCTGTGGGGAAGTATGCGGGGGAGGGGAGGCCCTGCTCCGTCCCGCCACCGCTGTACTCCGTACAGCTAGCGGATCCATGTCCATACTTTAGCACATTTCACCCAGTCTATATTCACCAAAGCCAATAGGGCGGTCCATCCGGCCGTCCAGGCGGTTGCCCCAGCAGTTGCTCCGCCGAGTCGGGAAAGACTTCTCCGGAGGGCGCACCGACCTCGGCGGTCAAAATTGCTAACCGTCGCGCCTTCCGTAGGCCCAATCAGTCACGCAACAGACTATCAAGTCAGATCCTTCTGTGCCTCTACACACCCTAAAGCCTTGAAGTCCACAAAAGACGGAACCGTGAGCTCTTGGCCATGCTAACGCGTGGTCGCTTCATTACGGTGTTGTGCACATATGATGCCGTTCCAGGCTAGGCCGCGGCTTATTTCTCAATTAAGCATCACAAATCTCCGATGTAGAGACGTGTCTTTCAGCAGTAATATCCGGGCAGTCGTGCTTGGGAAAAGGTATTATTTCTATCAGAAAGAGGAATGGGTGATGTTTGTCAAGGCGTTGCAGCATGCACCCCTGGTCGATCATCCCTTGATTGCGCCTCTATATAAAGAAAAAATCAAAGTGAACAAGCTTCAGTTCTTGACATACAAAACTTCGAAAAGGGATACTGGAGGTCTCCCGATCCGATACTTGCTAGCCGGTTGGACCCGGTGTGTCCGCTGTTAACACAATGCAGTCATGAAACATGGAGAGATTCTATGCTCGCGCCCGACCACTATGCAAATCAACGCACCCAGAGATTGCACATATACCCTAAATTTGGCAAAATTCAAAACTCATTCTTCTCCTCCAATTCCCGCATGTATTTCACAAAAGTCTTCTTGTGAACCTGCAGCCGCATGTTTCGTCAGTAGCGTGTCTCCGAGGGTCTGAGGGCGAATCCAATCTTGGCACTCACCATCCCCCTATACTGGCCGTCTCTCGAAGCACAGATATATCGAAGGCCTAGTTTCACAAAACATTCGTAAACAAGGTCCAGGGGTGATCGGATGTCCAACGTGACAGGCGCCTGCAGATCGTTTAGTAAGACCAAGCTCCAGAAAACAAGATGTTCAGCAAACATACAGGATCAATGAACCGAGTGAAATCCGTCGGATCAAAAAAGTCATCGCCATCTTCATCAATACTGGGTACTTTGTCCATGAGACAAAGGCTCGTCTGCTCATCCTCGAGCTGGTCCAGGGCAAACTCGAGGTCCGGAGCCGGGATCAGTCCCACCAAGACGTGCTGACGTACGATAGGAAGCCCTCCATCCAGCTCACCTGCCCGATGCAAGAGCTCGAGCTTGGATCGAAGGGTCGTCGCCGGCACCAACGGTGAGTTCGTGATGTCGATAACTCTCTCGCGGCGCGTTCGTGTCACAATGTCTGCTAAATCACCGGTAAAGACAGGCTTATGCTTATTGTCTAGGAACGGATATGAGTTCATGTTCGTCAATAGGTCCTGTATTCGGTCAGCACTCTCAGGCCGTGTTGAGGATAAGCTGCCGACCCACATAAATACTATTCGGCTCTATGGCATCGGCCGTCCATTTGGCAACCAGTATTGTCAAGGAGAAGGGAAGAACATAGTCCAAACTGCCCGTCAGCTCGAAGAGAATTACTGCCAGCGTCACTGAAAGTCTTGTGACGCCACACATGGTAGCTCCAGCGGCGATGAATGCATAGACTCCGGGTTGAATACAGGACCCGGACGCCGATGTGGAACAGTTGCCAAAAATGGCCCATTCTGGGGCGGCCAACACGAACCACTGGACTAGATGCCCAATAATGCGACCCATCAAGCCGCCGACTACCATGGACGGGATGTAGATTCCAGCTGGCACTTTCTATGGCCGGCATGGTTAGCATGAGTTGACTCGGGCGCGGAAGACAATGAAACAAGGCAACACTCACAATGCCGAAGGTAATGACTGTTAAGAAGCCCTTGATGAATAAAGCCATGACTAGGTTTAACAAAATCGGCGGAATGTCATCGACGGTCTTTGGACAAAGGCCAAGCTCGTGGAGATTCGCATTGTCTCCGTCGCAAGGTGAGGCCAGATTGAGAAGCAGCTTCGCCACTGGCTGCTTGACGAGGGCATTCCAGTAGTTGAGCAGGCCTGTGACGAGTGCCACCGAGAACACCTCAAACAGAGGATTTGACTTGATCACGCGTACGCTTCTGAACGTCTGCGCCCAGAATTTGGAGGCCTTGATGAATAAGGCTCCGAGAGCGCCGCCCAGGATTCCCACGGCGACAAAGCTGGCCAATTCGAAATATTCCCAATCGACGAGATATCGAACTTGGAACATGACTATTTTGTGCGTGCCGTAGGGATTCAAGAATTTGAGGGATAAAGCTGCGATGATGCAGCAGAAGAAAGTTCTGAACAGAGTCTTGGCCGGAAAGAAATAAGCAACTTCCTCCAGCCCAAACAAAACTCCCCCGAGGGGAGCACCAAAAGCAACAGCAACACCGGCGGCGGCCGCGGCAGATAGAACTTCTCGACGCTTGGCGTCATTCCGGTCATATTTGGGGAATAATCGACAAGCAATGTTGCCAACACAAGCTGCAATGTGGACATACGGTCCCTCCTTGCCGAGACTAAGCCCTGATGCTACACTGAGAACGAGTGCGGCGGATTTGATGATGATTGTCTTAAATCCCAAAAAGCCGTGCAAAACGAAACCGCTGAGGATGACGCGGACTTCAGCGACTCCACTGCCGGCGGCGGAATAGTAAATCATAGCCGGACTTGGCTGACGTGTTTCGTCCTGGTCTTCACGAGTCGAACTCTCGTCGCTCAAGTCTAGACCGGGAGATTGAGGGACCGCGGCCAGATTTTCATCCAAGGTAGCAAGCTGATAGGCCGAGGGTACCACGGTCTTTGTCCATAGCGCGATCCAACAAGAGGTACAGGCCAGCACAATGACGCATATCAGGTATATGAAATAGTCGACCCAGAAACCACCCAGGTCATGGTGATCCAAAGCCTGAGACCAACTTTTCCAGCCATCACACGGACCTCGAGGACAGCATCTCTGCAGATGAAGCAATTAGTCTTGCAGCAACCCAACAATCTTGCATCCCGACCCTTACCTTTTCGTCCAAGTACCACGCCTTGGTGCAGTAGCCATCCTTGTAATCGAACACCGTCGCCTCTGCTACGTCTACCGCGTAGGCGATCAAGGCAACAACAAACCCGCACAATGCACTGAGTATCCAACCTTGAGCACCATCAAATGCCACCCATAGTCGACCCCAGAAGTCGGTTCTGCGCCGGAGAGCCTTGACGCGGTGAGAGTCGGCAATGGCATCATGAACCCAGTCGGTGCTGGTAAATTGATCGTACCAAACTCGCTCATGCGGCAAGATCGATCCTTTAGACTCGGACATGGAGGTGGTTCGGTCGGACAGAATATGCAGGACTTTCTGGCCCCACGAGCCATGCCTGCTGTGATGTCTCGATGCCCGTATGCTACCTGTGTAGCGATTAGTACAAGCCGGCAGCAAAGGACTTGCTTCGGCGCTGCCAACCATACCTGAATAACTATGGTTCCTGGACAGCTGAGGGATTCGCGGCGATGTCCCGTCGTCTATCTTGATCCTGGTACCGATGCCTAAGAGTAAAGGAGAACGCTCGTCAAGTTCCGAGGCAGAGTTATGCCGATGGAAAGCCGCAGGTCTCCGAGTTGCCCGCGGGGACGAGGGCTGTGAGCCCAGCGTTGAAGCCTCACGGTCTGCCATGGCCGGGTTTCATCTCAGACAACGGGTCGCGACGAGGAAGATGGCGTAGATCGGGTATGCGGGGGAGTTTAGTCGCTGTCGGATGAGTTGCAGTGATTTTCCATCACCTGATAACGCTGCCAGTAACAACCGAAGGTCAGGTGGTCGGCAAGTTGGTCGTTCACTTGATATCAGGGTCTTCGTCTTTCATGTCGCTGGAGCCAGGGGTATAGGAGGAAGGAGAAGTCAAGGCATGCAAGACGACGAGCAGGCAGGAAAACAGTCGGGCCTGCCCGGATCTTTGTGCCGCTGCGAACACTGGCCTCTCTACCTAGTAGCCGGCCAGACGAGAAAGTCGAGTGTGGAAGACGGTCAAGGCGACAAAGCACCGGCCACCCCATGACGTTTCGCCGAGACGCGAACGATGGGCGGCTACTTCAGGGTGTAGCGGGCCGCAGGCAGCTGCAGAGCTTTCAAAAAAAACAGGCCAGGGTCGTGCAGCATCTATACGATGCGCTAAAAGCCTCACATGGGCCTAGGCTGGGTGCGGCTAGCGCAATTACTGGGTGCTTTCCTTCCTGTCTTTCTTTCGCCATCTTCGTCAGCCGTCAGATGGCACGGGGTTCAGAGGCTCCACAAAGTGCAGGTGGCAAGCTGCAGATGACCGCAATGATAAACGTCTGCAGGAGGGACGGAGGTCAAAAGATGAGAGAAGCCATGCGCCTGGCTCAATCCATTGGCGCTGTTCCCCCTTCGAGCTGCGGAACACCGACAATGGCGTTGTTAGATTTCCCTTGAGCCGTCTGGCTTAAATTAAGATTCAGCCAATGGACCAGATGTCACCGATCAAATCTCCCCCGCCTGCATTAGGACACCAATGTCGTGTGCGTGTGACACGTGGCGCCCGACCCAAGCCTGACGTCTGCTGGTTCCGAAACGGGCTGCCCATCGGGATTTCCCCTTTTGCAAAAAATGGCGGCTTGGATGGTTTGGCGGTACTTAACGGCTGCCGGCTTCCCGCCGTTCGCGCCATTCTCTGGATGCAAAGTTCTGATCAGCTTTTTCCGCCTCGCATGCACAAATTTTTGCATGCCCTCTGGCTTTACGAGACCAAGATCATGGATCCAAAGGCAATCAAGTCTCACCATCGGGATGCCGCCGTCGTTCAGGTTCATTCAGAATGAAACGGGCTGGACGGTAAACGATGACATGGCGCATGCGATCTTAATGAAAGCCATGGCTTGGCTATCGCGTTGCAGTCTTGAATTATCAAGGCTTTGAATACGGATTTATCCAAAATTGCTCCCACTATTGACTGCACATCGTAGATCTTGGCTCATATCATCTAAATTATAAGAGGCATCAAAGGAATACACGTTGAAGTACCTCGAGCACGAGAAGTCTTGACGAGATATCACGCTCAGCAATCTCCTGTGCAGAGTCAGAAGAAGATTGCTTGACGAGGATGCAGCACTGATCGCCACCTGGACATCCTCAAATTGTTGTCGACGGATACAAGGCGTTAATCTCTGAGCACAGCTTTCTGTTCATGATGCCAGACTTTGCGAAAAATCTCTATTCATGCTATCCCGCCAGGCTGCTTTCAAGGGATGGTACTCGTCCTTGATTATCAGTCGCTGTCATTGAACTAGGGATAGATAGCAACATAGTCTCGAGTCACAACAAAAAGAAAGCCGGGAAATTTGAAGCGTCTCGCCTGACAATGACGGCAGGACTCGCATCAGAAGATCATCGACAAAAACAGGCCGAGACCAGGAGGGTTTTGGTAGATCTGACATTGTCGGTATTGCACGGAATAGTCTGTCTCCATGCCACAGCGTTTCATGAATATTAATTGATTGCCGACATTCAATGTCTTGTGTTCATTATCTGCACCGCTTGACTTTTTTTTTGGCATCTGTCGAGTGTATAGGGTACTTCGTCCGCATCGGGTCGAAATGTATATGCCTTACATATTATCTACAAAGTCAAATTGACTCTATCAGGAGACATGTTAGTACGTCATGTTATCATCGCAATTTTAGCTGTCATATAACGTTCCGTGGCGCTATGGTCTCGGAAATTGACTATTAGCGCAAAGAAAAATCATGAGCAGGCAGTACAACGATGCCAGAATGGCCGTGATGATTCGAGCCAGAGAGCTTCTGAAACTCGATGATGACCCATACGTAGCATGATACTCGTATCGAATACAAATGCGAAGTATTAAAGGTTAGAAGTGTTCTGCGATGTCTCTCTCTGCTCTTGAAGCCGCGAAAACCCGAGTTGCGCTTTCGGACATGAGACCTCTTCGCTCTCAAGATTTTTGCAAACGTACGTTCGGTTCACCCCCATAACACACTGTCGCAGAACCTGAAAAGAATTCTGAAAACAAATCAACTATCAATCTATCAGCAGTCCAGTCGGATTTCCGAGATTTAGGTCGCGCTTGAATTCTCTGAGGTATCGGGAGGTATCGTGAACATCCAGCAGCGGACTTCGTTTACGACTTGATTTTGGGCCAAATCCGTGCTTTCATAATCAGCTGCAACTTGCAGGGTTCCCTCCTCACGTTTGAGACCAGGTGTGCTGCAGCGAGATATAATTATCCGGCGGCCAACTTATCATACATTGAGCACCTCTGAACCTCAAGCGCAGTCTGAGCTACAGATGAGTCGTCTCGTATTATTCTGCGAAAGTCGTTGAAGTCGTAGACTGAAGTGAAGGTATGCCTCCCGGGATCAGCGCGCTGAATGGAAGTTAGTAAGCTTTCTGCGGAACAGCCGAAGGACCACACCAGAATTGTCGGCCTTCGAATTCATACTCACAGGCGTAACGCAAAATGATCAAGGAACACTGCTTTTCCTGTTCAATTCGCTTTCCGGCCAGCCAACATCCCCACTGCACGCACAGCTCCCCGGATGGTACCCACTTAGCGTCGTGTTGAAAGTGGCGCCGTTCCTTTAGAATGTGGGAGGAAGCTTATCTTATCACTGTCCTGGAAATTTTCCAAAGAAGGGACCAAAAAAGCGAACAAATATTTATCGTCACGGGCGCCAACATTTCAGACTACCGAAAAGCACAGTGCAATTTGCAAGACTCATCATGGCGAAGAAAAGAAAGGCGTCCGGTCGCGATGCCGGCCCGAAAGAAGTTGATGCCGCCGACGCACGGCTCGGTCCCATCTCTACCTTTGAAGATGTCGCCAATTCTGAAGACGAGTACTTTTTGAACCAAGACCGCATCATGCTAGATGACGAGCCAGACTCTAAAAGGAGAAGGAGCTTGGAGGAGGATGATATAGAATTCTCAGACGAGGAGATCCTGGGGTACGAGGACTCTGACTCTGACGACCAAAAGAAGCCACAGATTAAGTCAAAGGAGAGCTCCAGGCAATTCGAGCAGCAAGATGACAAGGCGGGCGAGGACGATGAGGCAGACGGTGAATCCGGATGGTGGGGCTCATCAAGGCAGGAATATTACGATGCCGACAACATCGAGACCGAAGCAGATGCCTTGGAGGAGGAAGCAGAAGCCAGGAGGCTGCAACAAAAGAAGTTGTCTAAAATGAGGGAGGAGGACTTTACTTTTGATGGCGACGAATGGCTGGCTGGAAAGACCGAGACTGACGCCGAGGACACCGAAACAAACGAAAAGGTGGTCGAGGTGCTGAAGGACATAGAGGTCACACCTGACATGACTGCCCAGGACAAACTACGACTCCTGTCTACACAATACCCCGAATTTGAACACTTGGCGGCCGAGCTGGAATTGCTCCAACCAGTGCTGTTGGGCCTCCAAAGGGATGCAGCCGATCGGCCGGGTACATCTATCGAACTCATCAAGTATTGGACTCTGGGATGCTACGTCGCCACGTTGACCAGCTATTTCGCCCTCTTGACGTCCTCTGCTCGTGATGGAAGCAGCAGGCCGAAAGCTTTGCCACCTAGCGAATTGCGAGACCACGATGTAATGGAGACACTGCTGAACGCGCGTGAGGCATGGGATCGAGTCAAGAACCTCAAGTCAGCTTCCCGTTCCGACAGCCAATCACCGGTTTATGCCGCAGAAACCGGAGATGACTATGCTTTGAATGGCATAATAGCTTCGCAAGATGGCAAGAAAGTGACAAAAGACAGGAAGGAGAAATCAGCCAAGGCAAAGGCCCTCGCCAGGAGAATTAAAGAAGCCGAAGCAGTGGAGAGCACCGTCGCTGATCTATACAATCTACCTATTCTCTCTGGCAAGTCGAGTCGCAGAGCCAAGCTTGCCAAGGTTGCCCAGCAAGACGACGACGATTCGGACTTTGGCGAAGAGGACGCACTGGACGCTCGTACAGCTGCAGAGAAGGCCGCTCGCAAGAAGAGTCTCAAATTTTACACGTCACAGATCGCACAAAAGGCCAACAAGCGAGCTGGCGCGGGACGCGACGCCGGAGGAGACGTGGATATCCCGCACAGGGAACGTCTCAGGGATCGACAGGCCCGTCTCCTCGCCGAAGCCGAGAAGCGAGGTAAGAAGGGCTCCAAGCATGGTGCCGATTTGGGCGACGAGAGCGACGGCGATGATGATGCGACTGCCAATGCGATGCGCGGCGACGAGGATGAGTACTACGACATGGTGGCGCAGAAGTCCAAGAACAAGCGCGACGACAAGGCAGCTCGCTATGCTGCCTATGCTGCAGCCAGCAAGACAGACCGAGTGGTGGAAACCGAAGAGCTCGGAGAGGATGGCAAGAGGAAGATTACATATGCCATCGAGAAGAACAAGGGTCTGGCGCCCAAGAGGGGCAAGGACGTGAGGAATCCGAGAGTCAAGAAGAGAAAGCAGTACGAGGCCAAGATGAAGAAGCTGAAGAGCATGAAGCCTGTGTGGCAGGGCGGCGAACCCAAAGGCGGATATCGCGGGGAGCTTTCGGGCATCAATACTGGTGTTGTCAAGAGTGTCAAACTGTAAATCGAAACGTAGCAAAGAGGAACTTTTCGAGGTCAAGCTTCGGTTATGGCACCTCCTTGGTCATTGTTGCACAAAACCACTTTTGATGTCCCGCCACGTAGGCTCTTCTTGCGGTCCCATTTTCATGCCGTGTGTGGTTTGAAAGCGGCGTCGTGCTTGTCGAAGCTTGCTGCTACCATCTGGCCGCCCCACAGGGACAGAACAAGAACAGCTCGACACAAAGCTCCCTCCAGACATGTTCAACACGCACGCGCACGACAGCTCTACAAGTGGCCAGCTTCTGCCATCGTCCATTGGGGAGACTGGTCAGCGAGGAGCCAGTCTGCAGTCATGGCGACCACAATTCCTGAGCTGTCCACTTTGACATCAGCCGCCGACGTCTTCTCGGGAGGCTTTACCCTTCCGCAAATTCGGTCCATACACAAGTCGCTCCATGTCGAGATTGAAGAGAAGAGCGCGCGCCTGCGCACGCAGGTAGGCAACTCGTACCGCGAACTGCTCGGCACGGCAGACACCATTGTGCACATGCAAGACGACAATGAGCGCATACAAGAGATCCTCGGCAGGATGGGCGGCCGCTGCGGGAGAACCGTCATCTCTGCCAAGGCAGCGGGCCTTTCCAAGTTCATTTCGAGAAGACCGACCCCGGCTATGCGCGAGACGGCAAGGCTTGAGCTTCTCGAGCTGTGTGGGCTCATGGTGGGAAGAGTCTTGAAAGGTGGCGGCATGTTGGACACGCAGATAAAGAGGGGAGACCGGCTGGTCCTCGCCACGAAGATCTTTGTGATCAGCCGCTTGCTGGTCAAGAACCTCAAAGAAGAGCAGCTGTCTGAGCGCGCGCAGCGAGTGGTTGACGCGGCCAGCAAGACATCTGAAACCTTGCGCAGGAGGATCCAGAGACATATCGAGCGGCTGCTGGAGAGCACAGACGCGACCACGGATACAGAAGACGTGGTCAAGGCGCTGTGCGCGAACAGTCTCGCCAACAGCTCGGGATCGAAGAATACAATCCGGCACTTCATCAGAGTCAGGCAGCGTGCCATGGAAGTGGCGCTGGATCTGGATGAGGACACGGAGCGGGCTCTCTCGGCCGACGACGTCGTCCACAGCCTGACGCTGTATACAGCGACGCTCCTCGATGTGCAGGCTCTCGTACCGGTCAAGCTATCGCAGGCACTGTCAAGCCTCAAAGGCCGGAAGCTGCTGGCGGACCCTTCACTGAAAAGTCTCGAGGGGCTTCGTCTGGACATGTACGAGCAGTGGTGCAGTGAGGAAATCCAAGACTTCATGCCGTTCATCAGACATGACGACCTGGACGCGAAAGAGGCCAGAGACATGCTTGGCGGCTTTGCCGAAAAAGGCTTGCAGATCGTCGCGTCCGGGCTGAAGAGCACGCTCAGCCACATGGTCGACTTCAAGTCGATAACCGATCTGCGAACGAGAGTCCTCCAGCTCTGGATCCGAGATGGCGGGCGAGCAAGAGGCCTGGACCCTCAAGAGACGCAGGATGTGTTGCGCGAGGTCATCAACGCGCGGCTGCTGGACGTTGTCGAGACAAAAGCCGCGAAGCTGCGTCTCGTGGGTTCCGAGATGACGGCTACGCTGGAAGGCTGGCAAGGCGGCGTGTCTGACGCGCACGTCAGCCTCTGGGACGACAATGGCTACGACGAGGCTTTAGCAAACGGCGCCGAGCCATTCATACGGGAAGTCGTGTCGAGACTGCACGGCCGCAACGACGCAGTATCTAAGGCGGTCAACAGCTACAAATCCTGGTATCACATTATTGACGACGTCAAAACCGTGGTGGAAGAGCTGCGGAAGCAGCGCTGGGACAATGACTACGACGAGATCGAAGATGAAGAGACGATCGAGGCGCGTCAGAAGATGCTCAGCAGGGAAGACCCAAAGAAGCTGCAGGAGAAGCTGAATGAGATGCTGGACCAGTCATTCGACAAGCTCGCGGAGCACATACAGGAGCTATGGAGGCAGCACGCCGAGCACAGTTGCAGCGGCAGAATGGCTATCTATCTGATTCGCGTGCTGCGGGATATCCGCGCGCAGTTGCCGGACCGACCCTCCGTCACAGACTTTGGCCTGTCCATGGTACCCAGTCTGCACAGTCAGATTGCCGCCATGGCGTTCGAAGCGCCCCTCCGGGAACTGACATCGTCGGGCTTGTCCGACAGGCACGTCGTCACGCTGCCGCTGTGGGAGGGCGACCCAGCTCTCCCGACGCAGCCCTCGCCGTGCATCTTCATGTTCCTGCGGGACCTGTCCCTGTCCATGAGCGACCTGGGCACGGACCTGTGGACGCCAGCCGCCATGGGCAAGTTGAAGCGGCAGCTGGGCAGGGAGCTGTGCAGCGCTTGGCACAAGCAGCTGGAAACCTTGGTGCAGACGGCCCCTGCAGAAAAGAAGAATGCAGACAACGACAGCGGAGAGGCAGAGGGCGAGGAGGAAGCAGACGAACAGGCGCAGCCAGACAGCACCGCTGCCGATATCTGCACACAGTGGCTCTTTGACGTCGCTCTGCTGAAGTGCTGTGTCGGCAAGGCAGGAGCAGGTAAGGGGGAGGACGATGAAACAGAAGCATCGCATCATTACGTCAAGTTGGAGGCTGGCATTTTTGCGCAGAGCGGCATCGATCAGGATGCGAAGAAGAGGCTGGGCAAGTCAGCGCAGGACTTTTGGGGCCGCGTGAGCTTGTTGTTTGGGATGCTGGCGTAAATGACACTGTCAAGAGCAAAGCCACCCTCCAGGGAAGAAAAAAAATCCAAAATTGTTTGTCCTTTTTGCATTCCCTTGAAATTTCATTTCGAGAAAGAAATCCCCTTTCAGCTGCTAGTCGCGTCAAGGCATTGACAGTTTTCCTGATCCCAATCCACCAGTACGTTTTCCAGTTTTTTCCCCATCTCCATACCTCGTACACAGCCATACAATTCGGGACGATTTATACTATAAATTACACGATCAAAGAGGGAAGAAAAGAGATATTGAGAAGAGAGAGAAGGGGAAAGAGAGGGGAAAGAAAGGGGGGAAACGGGGGCCTACAGTTTGTGCCTCTTCTCTCCCGAGGCCAGCTTCCGGAACTCCTCCTGCGGAATCCCCCTGACAAACTTGTCCAAGCCCGCAAACACCTCGTGCACACTCTGGGCGTTGCTAATCTCCACCTCGGGTCTCCTGATGAGTTTCTTGATGCCGAGCAGGCTCTCACCGTGCAGATGCTCGCCCAACCGCTCCCTCACCTCGTCCAGCACGCGCTCCCGGAACTGATTCTCATGCCCGCCTCGCTCACCTCCGCCGCCGCCGCCGCCGTCGTCGTCAAAATCAAAAATCTCGTTCACGAACCCGCACTGCTTGAGGGCAGTCGCGTCCAGCCGCTTGCTCATGATGAGTGCTTCGTTGGCGCGCGCGAGCCCCAGGCGGTTGACGAGTGCGCGCGACGATCCCCCCTCGGCGACGAGACCCAGCGCCGAAAAGGGCGTCAGCAGGAACGCGTGCGGCGTGCAGTAGATGAAGTCGGCCCAGCCGACGAGGGCCGCCGACAGGCCTACGACGGGGCCGTTGAGCCCGACGACGAGGATCTTGGGGTGGTGCGCAAACGCATACGTGATGTTGAGATTGTTGGCGACAAAGGCCGACAGCCAGAGCTTGTGCTGCGACTGTCGCTGTGCGTCTTCGTTGCTGCTGCTGCTACTGCTGTTGCTGCTGTTGCCGTCGCTGGGGGACGGGCGGGCGAGTGTCACGTCGGCGCCTCTATTCACATTGTCAGAGGCAGGTGGCTGGGTGTTGGCAAGGGAAGAAAAGAAGCTTTAATCTGGATTGCGCGCAAAGGGCTCGAAAGACGACAACGCCCAAGACTCTAGGAGAGAAAACACTCGAAAATGAAGAGCAGGAGGGGTTGAGCCAAAGACTGTTGATTCAGTAAGGGAAGAGAAAGAATAAATAAGATGGGCAATGAGCATGGCAGAGAAAGGTAGGGACAATCACACATGCGAAGCGGGCAGCAACGAATAGGTAGAGTACAGAAAGTAGAGACAGAGAGAGACAGAGAGAGACAGAGGGAGAGAAAGAGGGAGAGAAAGAGGGAGACAGACGCTGAGAAAAACCGCCCGGTGCCTAAAAGGACCGTCACAAAAACCTCGTCGTGCTTGGCGACCTCATTCATGCGCGTCGCGAGGTCATAGTAATCCGAGGCCGTCAGCGCCCCGAGCTTCTTGGGGTTGTGGATGGTGATGATGGCGATGCGCCCGCGGTACTCGACCCGGATGACCGGGCCGGCGGCGACGTCAGCCATGAGGCGAGATGGCGGCACTTGCTTGCTTGCTTGCTTGCCTGCCGTCTCGTTGGCGAGCTGCTCTCAATGACAGTGGCGGCACGGCAAAGAGGCAAGGAGAATGTTTCTCTGTGCGAAAAATCAAAGAGACGAAAGCAAAGAAACACTACACAGCTCAGCTTAGCTCACGCTGGCTACCTGGAAAGATCGTGACGGGAAAGCAATGTGGCACGTAGCGTCACTGGCAGAGGCAACTTGTTCCATCCATCTCTCTGGAACCCATGAACGGTTCGTCCCGAGGCTGGCAAGGTCACACTACAGACTCGGTGCCTCGGCTCGCGCGTAATGCGGGGAGCCAAGGATTGGGACCGCGCTGCGTTGCAGCTCATGCACGCCGTCGATTGACTGGATGCCGGCGTCTGTCACGCCAATTTCTCAGCGCTTCGCCAAAGTGCTGATGCGCTCAATACTTTTCGTGGATGCTTTGAAACATTGAACTCTCAATTTGTCATGTTTTCATTTGGAGTCGCAATTGCGCCTCACGACCGCCAAGGCAGGCAGCTTCTTATCTTCTTCTCGCGCATCATTTTCAGCCCAAACAGTGTGCGATACTGCCCGAAAAAGTTTGTCGGCTCTGCCTGACCAGCCGTGGTATGCAAGGGGTCTGGCACACAACCCCCAGTTATTGCGCCAAAGGCCAGCTCCCCCAATTAGCTCTGTCCTGCCCAAGATATCTGTCACCTTTTAGCTACGACACGAGCATGCTGAGATCGGCACTCGCATCTTCATAAAGCGCCAAGCTCTGCCGTAAATATACACACACTGTTCTCGGCCTATCCCAGCAGGAAGACCTTATTTGCGGCGAGGTGCAACATGCCGTTGTTGCGGAAATTTGAGCGGCAGTGTGAGTCTCCCGATGTGCATAGGATGTCCGCCCTCGGCTTTGTTGCTCACCGGCTTGACTTGCCCGCCTATCTCGCGGAAAAATTGGTTGACTTCCGACTGATCCAGTCGCAGATCTTCTCGAAGTTGTTGCGTGTCCACCTCAAAATTATCGACGATGCAGGCATAGACACAGCACGAAGTCATGAGCAGTTTTATATGGGAAGACCTCATGATGCCGCCATCAGAGAACTTTCGGCGAATGTTTTCCACCACTGCCTCCGGGGCCGGGGCAAGGAGTTCTCGCAATTTGTCTCTCGGAGGGACTTGCCGAGTGTGTCTTTGTCTGCCCGGCTTAGCGCCGACGTAGAACAAGTGTACGAAGCTGAAATAGCGAAGAACGCGCAATCGAATGATGGCGTCCTTGTTATTCGCGATGGCATTCACTCTCGCGGCCACAAATCGTGATGCCGTAGTGACGCCTTCGTTATGTTGAACTTTCTCCTGCCACTCTCGGACAGGAACCAGGTTGAGGATGTCTGAGCCTATGATCACCTTTGGATCGTAAGCGTCCTGAATATCTTGTGCGTCCATGTTAGCTTTGGGCACTAATTTTGCCTCCCTGACTGCATCTTCAAGCTCTTCTTTCGTGGCCATTGTAGCCGTGAGCTGGCCCACATTCTGTAACATGGCTTTTTGTGCGTCGTCAATTTTCGATGGAGATTCCCCTGCGTTCGTTTGTGGTGTTATGGCGTTGAGGACATTCTCTCGCAGAGCCTTTTTGGCTTTCTTTGTACCAAATGTTTGGCCGAGATCAGTGCGGCGATCCATCAACGTCTGTGAGGAAAATCAGAATTTTCGAGATTCTCGAGACATGTTCAATGCAGCGCCTTGGACTGACCATCCTAGCCTCGGCTTCGCCGGCAGAGGAAGTCGGGGCCAGCTTCGCGCGGACAACACCGCGGACCACCATTTTCTTGCCTTCGATGAGTTCCACTTCACCCGTCTTGGGATCAAAAATTGCCACGAAGTGGTTCACCGCCGGCGCATTCCCTGTTCGACCTTCCTCTTTGGCAGTGTAGTTCAGACTACGGTGGGATCTTGAGTGTAGCATCATTTCTGGAGCGTCGCCATTTCTCGATTTACTCGTCTTGGACCTCGAGCCGTGCAGGTAAGGATGGAAAAAAACATCATCGGCAATTTCCAGGCCGGGAGAAGTTGCTGCATCATCGCGTCAGAACAGAAAACCAAGCTTTTGAGCATTGCATGAATTGCCTTCATACCTATGACGGGGGGACACGATCGTGACTGAAGGACTGATGATATCGTGGCGGTGGATGCTGGTGCATCCAAGGATACTTTCTTCTTAGGCTTGCCTGAGGATTCGCCATGTCTCTTACGCTTCTTGCTACTGACATGTTCCATGGTGCATCATGTGGCAAGGCCGCCTCGACGACGTCAGTCGCAGCTCAAAGAAATTTGCAATCGCAACATCCGCTCCGGAATTACAGTAGGCCGCCATATAAAAAAAATCCAGGGACGAAGGCTGCCAGACCGGCACAATTCTTTGAATCGGCCAATCACCTGCAGGGCGGTGAATTAAACCTGGCGACCCCACCTGGTCAATCTCGCTCCATGACCCTGTTTGTAGAGTCTGTGGAGATCGACGCACCGCGGCGTGGCGTCTCCACAACACTGCGGCGGCCTAAAATGATGGCGCACTGGCCTGACGGGAGCACCTTCAACATCCGGCCTTGGGCTTCTTTTTCCAATTGAACGATCGTCAGGGAATACCAGACAGCCGCAGGCCGAAAACGGGTTGCGTTGGCTACTGAGAAGTCTGCTTATCACTGCGACTTGAGGAGGATACGAGACTCTAAGGCGATCAACCTAGCAGTGAAAGAGACCAGTACGTGCATCACAATATCACACATCGTAAGGTCAAGAAACAATTTCTGCATTTTTATTGTCAAAGCCACTTGCCAATCCAGCTCCTAGAAAGCGTCCTTATTTGACAGCTTGCTTCTTTTTGGCGATCCCTGAACACCATCTTTACCCGACTGAGTGCTTGATAGAAAGTGCATCTCTCGTCACACCTCAAAACGTGGCAGCCGTTTTTCGACAATCAGGCCGTGGCCAGTAGAACCACAAGGAATGCTCAGCAGTTGCGAGTCAAGCGAGTGCTTCCAGTTGAATCTCCTGCCAGAACACTTGTCGTTTGGGGCGATCATTCGTAGCTTTGTGAAAGATGCGTCGAGTCAGGTGATGTGAGGTGTTTACTTGCTGTTTGCTTGTCAGCCAATGCGCTCTTCGCTGCAAACAATGAGGCAAGCACTTACGATCGCGCTCTCATCTTTCTTCTCTTTCTCTTGAGACGGCGAACACGCTTCTTTCTCCACTTGGCTCTCATCTTGACCGATCTGTGAAATTCATTAGCGTCTGGCCGGTGAGGAAGCTCAGGCGCCGGGAGCATTGGTTGACATCCATGCTACAGGAGTCAAGAGCATCTGCAAAGCCAATGCTCCCAATATAGGCTTGCCAGAGGCAACACTTACCGGTTCGTGGATGAGAATCGTGTTTGGATGAAGTGCAACGAGAGAGTGAGAGGAGGGAGATGCAGAGGTGAAGGAAAGTAACCAATGTAGGGCATGAAGCCCGCTAGCATCACGTGATCTCTCGGCGGGGATAGATCGACATGGTCTGTGCGGCAGGGAGCATCAGCACACAGTGCGAAGGCCAAATAAATATGACGTATGACACGGTGCAGCTCGCATTGTGGCAGGTGTTAGCACGTCGAAGGAAGGAGCGACTGGTCGCAATTGTCTGGCCATAGTCTTTAAAAATTGAAAGAAAAATATCGAAAGGCGACGATGTATTTGCATACAGACTTCTGCGACTTTCATGTCGCGTCTCACATCTTTCAAGCTCTGGCGTGCACGGAGAAAAAGTGGTGTTGCATGCATCGCGGACTTACACCATCATGGACGACTTTCAGCGACCTGCTGCCCGACTTGAGTTCATCGCCACTCGTAAAGGCAGGCCAAGAAAGGGTTGTCTTTGTGTATTCCATGTGTTCTACCTGGCGCTAATCTATGCAAAGGGATGATTTCAATATGGCCCGATGACATCCTTAAAATCGGTCGAGATCCTCGGGCAAAGTGAGTCGACTTGACTGGATTTGCACTGGCGCTTTGGCTAAACGGGTCAGCGACTTTTGCATTTCAAGCGATAGCGAGAGTCTTGTCTCCCGGAACCATTGTGAGATATAC
The DNA here is from genome assembly GCA_001636675.1 of Moelleriella libera RCEF 2490. Taxonomy (NCBI): domain Eukaryota; kingdom Fungi; phylum Ascomycota; class Sordariomycetes; order Hypocreales; family Clavicipitaceae; genus Moelleriella; species Moelleriella libera. The sequence continues at coordinate 238,197 of AZGY01000002.1, forward strand.
ACTGTAGTGTACGAGCCTGGGGTGCACCACATCTATGTTCGAGATCGGAAATCGTTCAACGGCACCTTTGTGAACGACACATTGATCGGTAAAGCACCCCATCTGACGCCTGGTTATCTGCTAGAAGATGGCGATGAGATAGGTATCCTCCCGCACTGGAAATTCATACTGCACCAAGAGAAGAGCCCTCCTCAGATCAGCATGTCGGATGTTCAACTCGCAGAATCCAGGGTAGGTCGAGGCAATCATTCGGACCGTCAAACAGGGGCACTAAAGGTGGTACAAGCTCTTCTCAGATAGATACTTGATATCAAAACGTTGCATTGGACAGGGCTCGGAGGCAAAAGTTTTTTTGGCTTATGACGCAAAGAAGCGACAAATTGTTTGCAAGGTCATGAACCTTGACGAGCGTAGAGGTCGCTTGGGCACCGATGGACATTGCAGGAAACTGCAGGAGGCAGATGTGTTGCGGCAAGTACGGCATGTATGTTTCGCCCTTGGCCAGGAGGGCTCGCTTGCTGACTTGGCCAGCCAAACATACTGCCATATATCGACTCCGTTTTTTCGCCTCACTCACTGTAAGGTTCCAAAGAATTCGAAAGATTGGAGATGAGGGCCGCTTACATTCCAAGCTTCATTTTCACGGAATTAGCTCCAGGTGGCGATTTGATGTCATTCATCAACCGACACAACGGTGTCAAGGAATTTGACGCTCGGATCATAATCCGGCAAGTAGTAAGAGGCTTGAGTTACCTCCATTGCAAAGGCATTATTCATCGAGATTTGAAACCGGAGAATATTCTTCTAGCCTTCTCGCCCAAGGTGGCCTGCCATCGTGTGATGATTTCCGACTTTGCAACCTGTGCGGTTCCGAGAAGAAACAGAAAAAATACTCTTGTAGGCACAGCAAACTATCAAGCACCGTGAGTGATCGATGAGCAAGCAGTCAGCGAGGATGAGGAACTGACCCATCGATCGAGCCACAGAGAGGTTTACAGGAGCCAAGAGGAGCAGACTACAGCCATTGACTTGTGGTCCGTGGGAATAATTGCCACAGTCATGCTGACAGCGGGATTGGACATTGAGGAAGCCGTTGCCAAACTCAGCAGCTTCGACCAGGACACAGTTCTCCAAGTTCTGAAACGCGACATTTTTCAGCCACGTCTGAAGCTGAGCAAGGACAGCATGACATTTGCATGGCAATGTCTTCAGACCTCGCCGAAGGATAGACTGACCGCACTCGAAGCTGAAAGTCATGATTGGCTCTGCACGCCGGAGGAGCACTTGGCCTTCTTCGAGAAGCTGGATCGCAGAATGCTTGAAAACTGGCAGGCTCCAATGGAGCTGAGTCCCTTGCCTCTACGCTTGCCGAGCGTCTTGCAAAATGTTCCTTGCAAGCCTCAGGATCAGGTCGAGCACCCACAAGGCGTGGTCTGCCTGGGCCGACGTTATCCGCTGCGTGAAGCCGAAGTCTGTAATCCAAATCACCCCGACACAGCCAAGGAAGCAAAGTTGCCAAGAGCAATGCGCGATGGTCTAGCCCTAGCGAAAGAGGTCCAGAAAGCCAAGCTTTCGGGTACCATCACATTAAAGGTCCCTGCAGTGTTGCAGTCGCACAAAGTCATAGCAGATCCGGCCCTTGCTCGTAGCAGCAAGCGAAGCCATGGTCAGCCTGGATTGTTAAACTCTAAAGCCAAAATTGCTCGCAGGAAGTCTGGAAGTCAGCACAAATAGGGATGGCCGGTGAAAGCCTGCCCATGGTAGAAAGAACTGTCCCGAAGATATCGAGGCGCCAGACAGAGGAGATGCCAGAGAATGGACACGACACTAGAAGTTTCGGGCCCGTAACGCCCACTGCGTCGAAGAGGAAAGGTGATGGCGAGCTTTGGGGCAAGAGTATACGCAATGTTGACAGCGATCATATTTTCTTACAAATAGCCCAATCGAAGAACATTGAAAGAGTCGCCTGCTTCGCTATCAGCTTCAGCGAAGCGCAACGGCTTCAGAACGGGCCAGTCATGGATGCTTTCGTCTTGATCCGTCGTGTCTGAAACCACAGATTGTAGCATCCCTTTCACGCGCTCAACGACATTGCTCCCGTCTTCATAGTCACCTAGCTTTTGCAGGTCGGCACTAGCCGTCTGTGCCTCCTCGGGAGTCAGAGGCCTATGTCTCTCTCTCGCCAGAGCGGCTGCAATGGTGGTCTCTCCCACGTCCATCTTGCCATCGGACGTCTTGGACACCCCATACGCTACCATATTCCCCCTCCTCACGACCAGAACCTGGTCCGCCAGCGCACTCTGGTCCAGAAACGCGGCAGCATCCATCAACCCAGCGTAGGAATCATCATGCACCTTGGCCGGCGTCAGCCTCACAGGCAGGTTCCTCGACTGCGCCTCGGGCAATTTCTCATGGTACCGTAGTTGAATGCCCAGCATGCTGAGCGCTGCCGGCACGGCCAGCAAGACGATCTCGACACGATAGCCCGCTGCACTGAAGATGCGCACCAAGTCCTTGAAGTCGCTGGGATGCCGACACGCGCTCTCCAGGAGCACATTGAGTCTGCGTCGTGTGACTTCCTCCGACGCCATGGCCAGCCATTTCCTGGCATCTGGTCCTGTGGCAGGCGAGGCATGCTGCGGCGCAGTTTCCATGAGGTGCGCGTACGAGGGGTGGTACGTCTTGTACGTGTCGGCAATGAGATGCACGGGCGGCTGCGAGACGTTGACAAGCCGCATGCCGGACAGTATCGCGGGCGAGAGACGGGTTTTGCCTGCGCCGGTCTGTCCAACTACCAAGACGGCGAGGGCTTGCCTCTGCTGGTGGTGGTGGTGGTGGTGGTGGTGGCCCACCGCCGTGGTGGACGGCGGACTGGGCTGGGAGGGAAAATCATGGAACTCGACGGGCAAGATCTCCGTGGTGAATATGCGGTGCGAGTCCTGCTCTGATAGTCGGTATGATGATAGATCAGGAGGAGGAGGCATGGTGCCTTTGAAGGGGGGGGGGGGGGGGGGCATGGTTTTTCTTTTCGCATTTGTTTTTCTGCTCGCGTCATGAGCGGTGACCCAAAGTCAAGACCCACGGCCCAGATGCGGGCGGAATCTCGCTCTTGCTCGTGTACGAGTGTGAAATATATACTTTGATTGGCCAAAGTCTAAAATCGCAGGCGATTAGTCCCCGCGCTGGGGTTGACACAAATTTTCCTGCTGCGCGCCTTCTTCATGATTTTAGAAACAAACATGATTTAAAAGCTCAATGTAATGTGAGGAAAGAATATGGCGTCCGAAATTAACATAATTCGAAAGTAGATGTAATTTCAGAAATTTATATAATTTGTAGACATTGACTGACGGAATGGCACCATTGCCTACGCAAGAGAACCTCCCAAGGGACGTAGGTATTCGACGTTACGACGGATGCAGCAGTTCCTAGGTGCCGTGATTGGCTTGGGCAGATGATATGCTCGGGGTGTACAAAAGACTTGAATCGACGTATTTCCATCACCGGTCCACGAATAGACCTTCCAAAATGTACCAAGTTCAGGATGGAGTAGAGAACACAGGAAAAAAAAAACACGAATCAGAGCGTAATGATTCACCTTCAAAGATAATAGAGACGGCTTCATTGCCTCACCCGTCATCGTCGCGACGCATCGTGCGGCGCCGGCAGGGACAAAATCAGAGGCTGGCTGACCTGGACCATTTTCACGGCTCATGGGCAATCGGCAGAAATCCTCTCGCGCAATGCACCTTCGCTGCATCTTGTTTACTCCTACGCGTTCATGTCCGTGTCGGGTGCACATGGCAGCTACAATATGACGGCACCTATACACACAGAGGCGGACGCCGGGTGCAAAACGACATGTCCACGTCCATGAGTACGAGTCCAGGTCTGTGAAACGCAATCGTCACCATACATTCCAGATTTTAAACGCGCTGTCGCGCTGATTCTAGCAACAATGATAACAAGACAGGCTATCCCGCCATTCCGGCTACGCGCCCGCTGATACGAGCATGCTGGCCTGCTGCATCTGTGAAGCCATCAAGAGATAGTATGTGCAATCGGATGAATCATCGTAGACCCGGTGTGTCGTCCGCCCTCGCGGTTGGCGGCAACAAACGCCCCTGTGTGCAGTCTGCCCGGCCTCATCATGCATGCAAAATGCCATCCTGTACTCGACTCGCCAGAGCGGTCGAGACGAAAATATAATCCAGACCGTGAACAATTTCATGAGGTTCGATCCAACCTGATTCTCCAAACGCCAAACAGTGGCTGAACTCAGCCATTCTGCCATGTGTCATCAGTGCGAATAGTCGCCGAGTCGTCAAAGTAGGGAAAAGGAGTAAGCCAGCCCTGCTCGTCCCACTCCAGCCTTGTGGTGCGCGACGAACTTCGCCAAATGCTTCTTGTAACAATCTGTGAACGCCGCAAACAAAAACACCACCCTGGAAATTACAGGCTGTTGTGGGATGAAAAGAACACCCGGTCCCAATTGGAAAGGAAGAAGAGGCTTGAAGAAGTGAAAAGGAGAGAAATGAGTGAGAAGAAAAGGGAAAGAGAGAAGCATGGAGCCCCAGTTCATCCTCTTCGTTTACTTCCAACACGCTTATCAAATGGGCGTTGGGAGGACACGGTCCTGCCACCGCCGCATGAGCTTGCCGAGTATTCATGTCATGTTAGGCCGAGCTATTCGATGGTACACTTCGTGGTGTAACGTCGCCGCTCCTTCGATTTGCTGCCTGCAGCTGTGCCTGTTGTTCTTTTGAGTTGGCGTCGGCAATCGCCTGTTGCTTTTTGGCGACGGCCGCAAGTCGGCCTTTGATCATCTGAATCACTGTGCACATCGTTAGCTCGCTAATCACTTCAACGGCATCGGGTGCTTGAGTGGCTTACTCTTCCGCACATGATGCTCTTCATCTCCCTCCAAGCCACTACTCATCTCCTTGAGAACGCTTCGAGCGGGCTCTTTGCTGGACAAGGAACGCTTTGCGGCGCCGTCGTCAGTGTCCAGAACTGCCTCGAGCATACGTATTGCCGTGACGTAGGATAATCTGCAGCCGGGCAGATCCTGGTTTGTCACCTCATCAATCGCTGCCGCCCGACTCATTTCCAGGGCGCGATCGTACATCAGCTTCTCAGCGCTGATGCCGGGCGTCAGGTAGACCTGCTTCGTGGCGGACTCCGCCGAAGCTGTATCCGTGTCCGGACCCTGATTCAACGGATGACTAGTGTGATCCTCTGGCAGCATCTTTTGGGCTTCTACGAGCTTCATGCGAACTATTTCGGACTTCTCCAGAACTTCGTTGAACCGCTGACGCACCCATTGCACAATAGCGTTGATGCTCTGAGCCACGTTTTCCGAGATAACGGCAGATATACCGTTGCCAGACTCTCCTCTGCTCTTTTTGGCCCACCACAAGCTGGCAAGGTCCATCGCCCGGGCAAGGAGCGTCAGCGACTTGACGTACAGCACCAGAGACTCCTCCGACAGAGCGACAATGGCTTCGACAGTAAGCCCCTCCTCGTCTTGGTTAACCTGATCAATGCCGATACCGCCGAGCCCGTGATCCAGGCAAGGAGTGAGGGGGATAAGCTGTTTATATTTGACCTCGGCGAAGCCGTACACACAGTCGCTTCGTTCTGCATATTCCGCCATCATCGCCTTGGTTTGAATATCCTCATCCGTTGACGGCGAGCCTTTTCCGTCCCCAAGGAGGCCGCCTCCTGACGAGGGAGGGGTCGGATAGGCGGGAAAAGGTTGGTACATGGGTGGAGAGTGGCCCTTGCCTCGCACTGGGGCGACTTTGTAGCCGAAGAGTCTCAGGCTTGCGTCCTGAATGGCCTTGGAGATGGCGCTGGATGCCGAGCTCGGACTGGCAGAGAGAGGTCTTTCATAGGATGATCTGCGATCGTGGACTGCGCGGCCTTGGGCGATCAAGGCGGTTCGAGAGGCGGGCACCGGGACGGCTCCAGTGACGGAGTTTGGTGCTCCTTGTTGGGTACTACGCCGTACCATCGCCGTTGAGCGAGGTGCGGAGGCATGGCCCGTCAGTCTCTCGTTGGCAGCCAATTCATCAGCGAACGCGTTGACCTCAACATGTCGTCGCTCGACCACAACGTAATCCCGCTCGAACATGACGTCCTGTGCCGCCTTCTCTTCGTCTGTCAGAGGCTTGCCAACTGCCGCCTGCCTAGTGCCCTGGGATGGTGACTCTTTGGTTGAATGATCCCGAAGACCTTTTTGCTCTCGAGAAGGCCTCTCCGACACCTTGGGATGGTTCGGCGTCGAAAGAGCATGTTGCGGTACCGGCCTTTGAATGCCCAAACCGGCTGCTGCATCTCGAGGCGAACTTCCTGTCAAGGGCCGACTCAGCATGGGTTCTCGGGGAGGTCGAAGCGCCGTCCCCTCCCGTCTTGATGAATCCGGCAATGCCTGACGGGGAAGACTACTCTGCGGAGGTGGGGCATGTTCCTCGCCTTGCGGTATAGCTCGGAGGTCTTTCTGAACCGGTCTCGGCACATCGTCTTCCACCAGATGCGGGATTTGGCTGGTAATTATAGGGTGGGAGAAGAGATTCTCGAAGCTGAGGCGCTCAACCGGGCGACGCTTCAAAAGACTACGAATAAGTCCTTTCATGTCCGGACTGCTGACTGCTTCTCTTGGGAATCTGATGACGTCTTCAGCAGCATCGATCTTCTGGATGAGTTTCACATGGTTAGCCGCGCGAAAAGGCGGCTTACCCGTGACCATCTCATACAAGACCGTGCCCACAGACCACAAGTCGGCTTTGGCATCATACCGCTCATAATGGAGAATCTCTGGCGCCATATACAAGGGAGATCCGCAGAGGGTATCAGCCATGGAAGTGGACGGCAGCACGCGCGCAAAGCCAAAGTCGGCGAGCTTGAGCATTGGCAGCGAAGCCAAGCCGGCCACGGGTATTAGCGAATCATGGCTAGCCGTCATAATGGCCAAGGTTTCTTTCCTCCTGAACCCTCGCGACGGGAGCAAAAGGAGGTTCTGCGGCTTCACGTCTCTGTGAACGTAGTTTTTACTGCGGAGAAATTGCAAGGCACTCGTGAGCTGCTTGAGAAAATGACGAATCACCACCTCGTGTAAGCCTGAATCGACCACGCTGGGGTATTTGCGTGCCAAATCGCGGGTGGCAGGATGCGTCGAAAGCTGGTGTCTCTTTCTGATGAAGCAGGATAAGTCGCCCAACTCGCAATATTCCATAACAAGGTTGATGTGAGTGTCCGACTCAATACAGTCATGGAGGGCCACAATGTGGGGATGTCTCAGTGTTTTCAGAATCTGTATTTCCCCGTACAAGTTTTCCTTCAGCTTATTGTTCAGTTTCGAGATAAGGACGGACTTGACGGCGACCGCAGCCCTCGTCTCCTACAGATCAGGATGTTAGCTCTCGGCGGGCTGTCAATAGTGGCAGCAGCGACTGTGATCTTGGGTCGTGTGCGTGTGCTGAGAACAGCAGTGAAGGTCGACGTACCCGGTGCCACCCAATGTATACCTCGGCGAAGCTTCCCTTGCCAATTTGCTGTTTGACGATGAACGGACCGACAATTCGTTCGTCCGAGGCTCTCGAGTCGGTCGAGGACCCATCTTTTCGACTCGACATGGCTTCCTGATGGGGTTTGCAGATGGCAGGAGGCTGGCCGATGTCGGTGAGGACCCGTGGGCCTAAAGAATACAGAGAACGTTGAGGATGGTTCCAGTCGTCATGTAAGCCGATTTGGAAGAGCGACTCTTTCGAGATGTGGTGAGGCTGTGCGCAAGTCAAGAGTCCAGGGACGAGGCCACCCTGGGGGACAGGAGGAACGTAAGGGAGGTGCGCTGTAGAATAAGGCAGCAAACGACGCTTGAGGCAACAATCCCAAAGAATCGGTGTGGCAGGCAGGAGGGCGTGGTGGCCTAGAATATATGTGATGCTAAGAGGTGTGGCAGGTCTCCGATAGGCCCAGATCGAGGCGAGGCCTATAAGGTAGGCTACCTAATTGGAGGTCAGTGGGCGGCGGTGCGGCGAGTAATGGAGGAGTTGCATGGCAGCAGAGCGGCAGCTCGGAGCCGGGGCAAGATGGTGGTGTGGGAGGATGACGGCAAGGAAGAAGGGCAGAGAGAAAGAGAGGAGAGCGAGATGACCAGTTGATCTCGCACGAGCTGCGAAGTTCGGGGACTATAGATGGAGGATGCGCATGATGAGGAAAGGTGACTAACACTGAGACAACAACGAAGACGGCGCCTAGTCGCAATGCGGTAAAGTTGAGGGACGACTAGTGGTAAGCTTCCAGCAAGGTGCAGAGTGTCTAGATACTAAAGTACTTAAGTAGGTACCTTAAGTAGGGTAGGTACCTGCACGGATGCAGGGTCTGGACGGTCCAGGAGGGGGTAATGGGGAAACTTGGGATGATGATGTTGTTGTTGTCGTTGATGATGGGCAGGAATCAACACCGACGACAGACGAAAGACAACAAGAGGAAAGCAAAGGCGCGGCGCGTGAGGCTCTAGTTCCCTTTCTGGCAGATAAGAAAGTTAGAGAGTCGTGGCGTGCATTGAAAGACAGCGAGCGAGTGAGCGGGTGACGGGGATGGATCCGCATCAGCCTTGGTCCACACCTTGGGAGTGAAGGGCTCATGATGGGTTGTGTTCTGCGGTCTCTGGAGGCTGGGGCGGCGCTGGCGCCTTCTGGTTGGGCAGGGAGGGGGTGGTGGTCGGACGTGGATGCGGGTGGGTACGTACCAGCGTGTCGAAGCTTAAGTCGGTGATAAGATAAGGCAGGTACCGGAGGTAGGACCTCTCGATACTCTGGGGAAGCCGAGGCAGGAGGCAGAGATAACGCAGCGTCACTTGATACCCGTCGATTAGTGTGGGAGAGTATGTGAGCGTGAGCAAGGCACGGACGGTCACTCAGCAAGGGCCACACGGAGGAGAAGGAAGGGGGCGAGAAACAGTCGGGAGAGGAAGAGAAAAGAAGAAACGAGAAGCGGTCGACATTGGGCGGATGACCACGGGGGAAAAGAGACTAAAGGAGGAGCAGATGATGCGATGGGGGATGGGAAGAGCACGACAACACTGGACCAGATGAGGACTTGAGCTTGATGGACTGCCAGGAGGCAGCCTCCCGTGAACAAACGCCCAGCGCCCTACTCTTCTTACCTCCCTCGTCGTCGCTCTACCGAAATGGTCGTACCAGGGTGGACGCGGCAACCACCCAGCAAGTTGCCCCGGGGCCCAAAGTCTAGACGCCATCAGCTGGTTGTGGGAGGAGCGGCTCAGCTCATCCAGGTGGGTGGTGGCCAGAAAACAGAACGAAGGGGTGAAGGGGTGGGCGGGTGGCGCGCGTTTTGGCTGTGCAGGTACGATACTATAGGCACCTGCAGACAAGGCTCGTGACACGGCGTGTTTGTGCTTGTTCAGTGTTCGTTCCACCTCTGCAACAGCGCTGCATTGGGATGGCAGGACGTTGAGCACGCTCTCCGGCCTGGCCTCGCCCACGCGTCGCCTCCACCTCGAGCCAACGAAGCATTGGGATCTCGAGAGAGACGCCGAGAACTGGGCAGCGGCATCCAATCAGGGCGCAGCGCCAAGCGGAGCAGGGTTCGAGTCTCGATGCAACTCGAGGCTATTAGCAGCATGGTGCTTGCCGCTCTTTGTCATATCGTTAGACAGGAGACCCCTCTCGGACTAGGGAGTAGAAGGTTGGTTTGCTTTGCCACACACTCTCAGAGCGCCAGAAGCCAGTCAGACGTCCTCCCCAGTGAAAAGTACGCCATGCCGTTCCTCAGGCTGCCACCGGGCGATTCGACACCACCACTACCACCATCGCCCGAGGGGAGCCCGTCCGTCCCTGCGGCGTAGTCCCTCCTCTGTACTTATGCAAGGTAATACGCAAGGCAAGGCGAGGCGAGGCGAGGAGAGGAACGATGTGTCTGGGACTTATTGTGTATGGACTACGATGGCAAGCTAGCAATCAGATAAGCGAAAATCCCGAGGATAGACGGGCGTCGTGATAATGGCGATGCGCCTTGTGTCAGATATGTTCCGTGCTCGATCCAGATACACAGGTCCGTCCCTCCAAGCGGTCGGTTGTGTGCGGCCCTGGCGGCCCTCCCCCAAGTTCACGTACCGAAAGAGAGGGGCGAGGGGAGGGGAGGGGAGAGCAGCAGCAGCAGTAGCAAAGCACGGCGAAGTGCCACCGCCTGCCTGTGTGGAATCAGCCAGCACCTCTGCTCCTCGCATCATTCGCTGTCGTCTTCTCGTCATCACTTTGCGCCATCCACAGCAGGCAGGCAGCAGCAGCGGCAGCCATCCCTCGCATTCTGGATCATACTTTTGCACAAGAGTCATGGCTCGGTGGAGCCCTTGGCTATCGCTGTGCCTGACTATACGTTCTCGCATATGCCCGAAGTAGTATCTACATGTGCGTTGTACCTTATGTATAACTGTGTTTTAATGCACCTCCGCCAAGGTTTGCGTAAGTACGTAGGCATTGCGGCGGGTCCGAAGATGCGTTCAGGGTCGAATCGAAGTTACTTGCCTACCAGGTATGTACTATTGTTAACCGCCCTCAACCTTGTCTGCTCGACGTCGTTGCCGATGCGGTCTTGTGTGTTTTCCCCCTCCGCCCTTTGTTTTCCCCAACAAAGCAAACCAGGAAGCTGCGCCTGCTGTGCATTGAGTCCATTTTGTCCCTGGTAGGTCGAATGTCGAGGTCAAAGGAGAGAGAGCCAGACCGAACACGGTGGACCCACCGCGCGTCTTGGACAATCGACGGCCAGCCAGTGGATTTCTATTCGCCATGGGAGAGGGGAAAAGCGAATGAGTGTGACAACATGCAAGCTGACGACTCTGGCATGTCATGGCAGCGACCTCAACAAATGTACTTATGTAGGTATGTAGTGCATCATGCAAAATAGAATGCTTTGTACACGCTGGCCACGGGCCATACTGTAGAGCCATGCTGTAGTGATAATCCCGTCCCAGAATCGCAGCGCCAGCTCGATCCGAAAATTCCGACCGGACCAAATGGCCGTCCATCACCTGACAGGTTTCCTCATCGCGCTACGTCCCTTTTTGTCTGGAGGCTATTCATCTCCGCATTTTCAACCACGTGTCTCTTTTATTTGCATCGGGCGATCCAGTGTCAGTCAGAGTCGAGGCCAAGCTCAGATTGGGAATGAACGAGCGCCAATGCCTGGAGAAAGAAATGGAACCCAGAAGGAATCCAAAAAAGAAGATGAGCGTTCCAGTGATATGCCGACTTCATCGAGAAAGATCACCAACCGTGTTGCCACGCCTGTCAACATGTTCCCATGCGTCCCATGTACCGTAGGGTGGATCACGGCTCGTGGAGGGCCGGTATTCACGTCTACTACCACGGCGCTCACAGGCGGTCCGCATCCCAGGATTTTGAACCGCCAGAAGCTTCCGTACGATACGGCCACCCTGTTATCCGGCCACCCGCCAAACCTCCATTACAGAGATGCATGTTGACCGCTGTCAGCAAGACTTCTTGCTTCCTTCAAATTTCGTCGATTGTCTAAAGTCCTCTCCATCCAACCTCGGAAACGCTGGTGCACCCTTTCCTCTTGACAGCAGCAGAGCTCATTCGAAACCTTTATTTTACCTGTTGCCTCCCGGTTCGTTTTTAAGACTTTTCTTTGACAAGATCTATTGAGAAGGATACCCTCGCGAAAAGCCCGTTCAAATTGACGGACATTGATACGAGAGAGTTATAAGACCTGAGCCAGCCCCTACATTGCAGTTCGGACAGCATCTCATTCTACGAGGTTCTCTGAACAATCACTGAGGCTATAAACAATCTAAACCGAGATAAGAGCGCAAATCGGCAATCATGACACGATTTGTTGTATCTGGAAAAACCGGGAAACCGGAAAAAACCGACCTGAAAGGACCTGACAGCAGGATGATCAAAGCCAGCTGATGCAAATCGACACATATGCCTTGGATCCCTTGGAATCGGACGAAACAGTCTCAAATGATCCATACAAGCGACGCTCCTGCACCAACAAAAGATACCTGCCGCTTTCTTGGATATCGGCGACGACCACCCCTTGTGTTCCCTCATCAGGACTGCGCAGAAACGTGTCCCAATCTGACGCCAAATGACCTTCCGTCGGCGAAGGCACGCCCCTTACCCCAATGCATGTCCCGTGAGTCGCCATGTGGGGTATCCGTGGTATGACAAAGAACCAGAGAAGGAAAGGAGAACAAGAATGTGTTGTCATTCCTCATTGTCGCTGTCGTCGATCGAAGCCATGCGCTGCCCGAGTGATGCCCGAAACGCCTTCGTTTTGCTGCTTTCATCCTGCGTGGCCCGGCATTCATTCAATGGCCTTGAGACTTCTCAACGGTAGGAAGCTCTTTGATGGCCTCGGAGATAATGTTCAGGCCTTTGCGCAGCTCCATCTCGGTGATGACCAATGGAGGAGCAAATCGAATAATGTCCCCATGAGTTGGCTTAGCCTGCGGCACAAGGCGGTCAGCTTTCCTAAATTATCCTCAGGGATGGTAGGGGATTAGCGCAACAGCCTCACTTACCAAAAGACCTTTCTCTTTGAGTAGAATGCAGAGATCCCAAGCGGTGCGACCAGACGCCGCAGATTCGTCAATCACCATGGCATTCAAGAGTCCTTTGCCTCGGACGGTCCTGATGATCGGGGACTTGAGGGCTACAAGACTCTCACGGAAGATATTGCCAAGGCGTTCTGCGTTGGCAATCATGTTCTCTTCTTCTATGAGCTCCAGTGCACGAATGGACACGGCGCAGCCCAAAGGATTGCCTCCGTAGGTGGAGCCGTGTGTGCCAGGCTCGACCACCAACATGACCTCTTTGCTGCTCATCACCGCACTAACAGGATACATGCCCCCGGAGATGGCTTTGCCCAGTGTGACCATGTCGGGCTTAATGCCAGACCACTCAGAGGCCAGCATGCGGCCAGTCCGTCCAATGCCAGTTTGGATCTCGTCACAGATGAGAAGAACATTGTGCTTCTTGCACAAAGCGTGAACCTTGACGAGGTAGTCCTCGTCAGGCACCACGACGCCGGCCTCACCCTGGATGGGCTCGACCAAAAACGCGGCTGTCTCTTTGCCGTGGACTTCTAGTACCTCTTCGAGGTCTTGAACGTTGTTGAAGCGAATCTCCTTGCCAGAAGAAGGGCATTGAGCGCCGATGTTCGGAATGTAGGGACCGTAATTGTCCTTGGACTCGGGGTCGGTCGACAGCGTCACCGCAGTCATCTATGAACCCAAAACAGGTCAGCCAACACCAGGACACCGAGACAAGCTGTCCGTCGAAACACAGCAGACGGCATGGCGCCTTGGAGGGAAAGAGTTGGTCCGTACCGAGCGACCGTGAAAGTTGTTCGTCACGCAAAATACATGGGCCCTATCCTTTTGAACGCCCTTGACCTTATAGGCCCACTTCCGTGCGATCTTGACTGCAGTTTCAGTGGCCTCAACACCGGTGTTCATGGGCAGAACCATTTCGTAGCCAAAAACCTCACGGATCTTTTCCGCCCATTTCGGAAAGACATCATTGTGAAAAGCGCGGGATGAGAGAGTTAATCGACTGGCCTGTTCCGTCAAGGCTCGAATCAGTTCCGGGTGGCAATGACCTTGATTGACGGCGCTATAAGCGGAAAGAAAGTCGATATACTGACGGCCCTCGGGATCCCAAACATGGACACCCTTTGCCCTCGAAAAGACTACAGGGAGAGGATGGTAGTTATGAGCGGCGAATTCGTGTTCCGCCTCAATGGCGGAATTGGTGGAGGTGGCATGGTATCGCGAATTGGTTGCAGCAACGTGAGAAAAAGCACCGGTATCCGCGTGAGGTGCCATTTTGATGTAACAGAAAGCTGGCAGACAGATCCGATCTCAGATTGAGGTAGAGAAGAGCAACTCCAAGACAATTGTTCAACTGAAGTCAAGTCCACTGCAGGTGCAGGATATGAAAGCCAACGGCGGGATCGTGCAAGTCAACAGCTGCTCCGAAGGGACAAAAAGAAGTCAGCCTCGAAACTGTGTTACCGGCGGATGTTCAAGAATAAGTCAGATTGGAAACAATCGTGGAACGAGGGGTGGAATCAATGCCTGGCGTGGAAGGAACAGTCGGCGACACTTTAGTTGGGACAAGGGCCACGCCAAGAGTACCTGCTGACCACAGCTGACAAGACGAGCCAAGTTTAGGAATGGCGGGTCACGCGCAGGTACCCAGACACTTGTGGGCCGTCTTGGGGGATCTGGGGCCGATAAGGCCAGCCTAGATGGGCCTAAGGCTGGTGCAGTGTGAGGGAATGGGATGAACAAACCTGAGAAATAGTATGTTGCCGACCAACACAAAGGGTCTCGTCGGATCGTCTTCTGCTCGGTGACTCGGATCTAGGTGCACGTGTTTCTAGAGAAATGTCCGGATGTATGTTGGATTGTTCGGGTTTGTGGGGGAAACAGGTGAGGAATGGATGGATGTAGAATGCAAGAAGCCAACTTGTCAAGAACAGGACGAGGAAAAAGGAAAGTTTGGCTGTCCGACAGTTGATGGCTGCTCCTCCTGACTCTTATACGTGGCACAAGGCGCAAAAAAAAGGAGAAACAACAAAAAAAAAAAACCACCCTTGGTCTCCCGTCGAAGTTTGTCCGCCGCTATACCCCTAAGTGCAAGTGGACGCGCAAAGCGGAGGCCCGGCGTCGTCGTGAAAGAACGACAGATGCAGCCTGGCTGAGCCGCCGGAGCAGCACGCACGCACGGTGGTGGTACCACACACCTTGGCGGGCACGGGGCTTCGGCGGCATCGTTGTTGGAAATCCTGGCACCACTACAGGCAGAATGCCGAAGCCAGCCGGCCCACTTGGAAGGGGGGGGGGGGGGCAAGGGGGGCAAAAAGGCGCGAAGCGACGGAGCAGCCGACGTCGGCTGGCCGGCTCGCTGGCTGACTGCCAAGAAGGGGAGCAAGGGAGTGCAGGCACCTGGGACCTGAGAGGACCATTTGCCATTATTAGGCTGGGACGCATTTCACCACCATTGAGTTCGAGGCCACGAAGAAACTCAAGCATCAGGAACATGAGGGAGAGGAGAGAACTCAATGGGGTTAACTTTAAAAAAAAAATCAAAAAATCATTACTTTGAAATTTAAATTCTCCAACCAAGTTCTTTTGCTAGGTTGATCCTCGATGCAGTATTACCCTGTTTGTGAAGCGAGAGATTCATCTTGCCATACTGTGTCATTTCGCGGTTACGGCAAAAGCGCGGAGAACGGTAAGAGCGGGCGAACTTCTGTTTAGAACTGGCAGTAGACCCAAAACATCTTAAACTGCCCATTGCCGCTCAAAAGTTTTTATCGCCGGCCCGCATGCCCGAGTCGTTCGTCCAAGGTATTTTGAGCTTCCAACAGTTTTCTGCAGGCTCGATTATGTGCCCTTCTTCTCCTGAGCAGCATAATTCTCTAGCTCGTCTTCGCCCTGTACGGCATTGGCAGACGGCGACATGGTGTGTCTAAGTAATAGTTGTGCTGTTCCTGGCACCGCTCGAAAACACCGCGCTTGAGGTATATCGAAGAACAGACGACGAAAAAAAGAGGCATCATGAGCGATGACAGCAGACGTAGCTCGGCACGACCCGGTTGGCGGTCTGCCATTGGCCTAAATGAAACGAATTCGCAGAACCCCGGATCTCGTCGACAATCAATGCACGCGCTGTTCAAGATCATGGAGATGGACTCCGGAGCCATCCTTGACCGAACATCTGTAATAAATACCATTTGGCTTGACAAGGCAGTGGCTTGCCTGCCTTGTCAAGCCTGCCTCGCTCCATTACGCAGCCGCTCCGCCGCCGGGGGGCTTTATATTCAAAAATAGTTTATTTTCAGCAATCTCTGGAGGAATCCCTTAACTTAGTCCGGAACCCGCGGAGAGTGGCCCGAACGAAATGCGGCGCCCCATCATTTTCAGATGGTTCGAGATCAGACGCCTCCACGCCCGCGGCGCCTTCACCACGCACGTGTCGAGAAACTTGAGGAAATTGTTCAACTCCGCCTATCAATGAACGGCCGTGATTTGTGCCTCGGTCAGAGATTCAGCGCTGTCCAGCAATGCATAGAAATTCAAGAATCATGCTGCTCAAGCTAAAGCCGGAAAACAGCAGGCGCTGCATGTTTCTCTTTCTCTCTCTCTCTCTCTCTCTCTCTCTCTCTCTTTTGAACAACGGGGTCCCTCACGACGTCAAGTGTCTAGACGCTGTTGGTCAAACATCCTCGGCGGTACCGAGAGAGGCATCAAAGTCCTGAAACATCGTTCCATAGTAGCTCAACGTTTTGCTACAAAAACGCAGCCAGATTGCGTAGAGACCAGTTGGCATCGAATAGAGAGATCGACCACATATTGGGGCATGCCAGATCTAGTAAGGCCAGAACGACGTGGATGGTGGACACTCATTCTTTGGACTTCATATATCACGCCGCCCATCAGCACATGACAAGGCTTGGCACCGGCCCTCCACTTTCCCTCGTCCAGGTCACGGTAGCGCTTCACCCGCGCAACACATGCACGACTGACATAGTCTATAATTGACCAAATGACAAGTCAGGATAACGTTTCCACTCTTGCTGCGAAGCCCACAACAAATGAAGTGGCTCGATACGAAACATCGGGCCTTGTTAGAGCATAAGAGATATGTATATCCGGTGGTCTTATAGGAACACAGCCGTCTAAATGGCCCTTGATATCACACGGTGTGCTGCAATGGATCAGACCAGCCAGAGGATCTCCATTATTGTCTTTGCCCCGCAGGATCCAAAGCTCCAACATCTCTGATACCATAGGGCTGCGCCAATTACAAACACGTATCTATCCGCAGAGCTCGTCAGAGACTCACGATGAATTAATGGCCTCGATATACACGGGCTGAGTCATCACTCAGCAATCTTATGAGACAGGGCTTGGGCTGACCCAGCTCTCTTCTTTCTGCCCCACGACGACACCTCCGAGTTCATGTTCCACATGGTGAAAGCTAGTATCAAGGGCATGATCCACCCCATGAGCGTGTCGATGAGCCAATTATTTCTGGGCGAATTACTCAAGGCCCCCCACCGCATGAGGTCGCCGATGAAAGACGTGGTAATCAGGTGGTGTCCCTTTTCGAGGCTGGCGATGGCGACGCGCGCAACAGTGTCCGGATCTTGCGGCTTATCGGATTCCTCGAGCTTTTTCGTGATCTGCGGCTTGGTCTTGTTCTCAACCTCGAAACCCGCCGTTTGAATGGCGGTAGGCAAGACGAGATGCACTTCAATGGGAACGTCGGGGTGCAGCCGCATCTCCATGGCAAGAGCGTCAATGAGACCGCGCAAGGCGAATTTAGACGGACAGTAGGTGGCGTAGCCGGCCATGGAGAAGACGGACAAGACGGACCCTGTGAAGATGATGTGCTTGGAGAGACGGGCCGTCTTTTCTTCTGGCGCAGGGGTGTTGCGGAGCCAGGCGCGAAGGATGGCGTGCGACATCTCGGCTGAGCCGAAAAAGTTGACTTCCATGGTACGTCGAGTCGCCCGAAGCGCATCGTCCTCGCTCCAGAGCATTGGATATGAAAGTCCAGCCACGCACCATACTATCTCGGGCGGATAGCCATTGTTCCAAGCCGTGGCGGCGGCAACGACGCCCGCAGCGTAACCGGGCTCAGAAACATCGGCAGGGATGGCATGGAAGCGTTGGGTGTCGGGCCACTTCGCGGCTTTGGTGATGGCGTCGATGGCCTGACTCAGTTTTGCTGGATTATTCCTCGAGACAATAATGATGTCGGCGCCTTTGCTGGCGAGAATGCGCGCCGCACTGAGGCCGGTACCTTCAGACGCGCCCGTGAGGAGAATAGTCTGCAGCAAGAGCGTGAGATGGAGACGAGTAACAGCTTGCAGGTATCCCAGCCTTGCTTCAGGCTGGGAGATTTCCTCGGTTCGAGACTTACTCTACCCTCCACGGGCATATGATTATGGCCAAACCATCCCATTTTTCTACTGTTGCCCTCTTTTCCTTTCGTCTTCAATGATCTTGGACAATGCGCCGAGGGAGGGCTTTCGGGACCATGAATGGGAGGAAAGGCGAGTTACTAGCCAACTCGATATCCCGGCCGTGCTGGAGATGGCCCCGAATGGCGAAAATGGCTGCTCTGTCCCTTCAGACCCGACGAGGCGCTACTAGGCCTGCCGGGGGCGAAGCGACTGTTCTCCTCGTAATGATGAGATGGCCGCTGACGACGGGAGAGCAATAGAGACGGGGCACAATGGCAAGATGGAGGAGCGGGTCGAGAGGAGGAGGGCCCGGGTTGACGCGTCTGCTCCCAACAGTCCGCACGGCCACCAACAGCAAAAGCCATGTTGGTGTTACTCTCGTCCGGTGCGACGCTGACAGCGCCAGTCAGGTTCGACCAGCTCTACCGCGCCCGATTGACTTTTGTAAAGGGTGAATACATATGCCCGTTGCAAGGGCCGGGGAACAGCTACAATCAACCGGGTAGTCAGCCAATATTTCTCAGATTTGGAGGGAGAATGGCCCATGTAGTCCTACCTCATCCTTCCCGGCGCAATTTTAGAACGCTACTTTGCGCGGATGCAACCATATCGTCTAATGATTGTCTATCGCCCCGGCGGAGCACTGATAGCCCTGAGCAAGTCGAGTCGTGTGTACTACAGTGCCTGATATGAGGTCGCAATCTTGGGGGTGGCAGGGGTCACACTGCAGATATCTGCAATTCTGAATGGTCGAGGCTGCCTATCGGACCTTTCCAAGTTTCCATTTCTAGCACGAAAGACGTTCGGAAGCGGGGTGACGGGGTTGCATATGTAAGGCAGGGAAAGAGAGTGGAGTTTGTTTCTGCTTCAGGCGAGAGGAATTCAATCCCGTGGCTCACGAGACGTGCCATAATAAAGTCAGCCTCTTCACTGTTGTGAGAGCACTCGGCTGCCGGGAATAAGCCGATAGATGCGGTGTCGTGCTCGTGGCCCCGGACGTGTGTCAGCATCAGTCCAGGATCAAGCAAGCATCATGAGACGACTCGGGTGGCGCAAAGGATCGACGAGGCAATCGTTTCGGGTGCGGGCCGCCCCTCACTTTGGAAGCGCGCGGTGCTCACCTCCATCAAAGACGAGGGTAATCATGGCGGACTTTTCGGTTCGCAGGGCAGGAGAAACTGCTGCATCGGCCCCAACGTGGGGGTTCCCAAGGCCCGAAATCAAGCCACGTTTTTTGGTGGCTCGATTTCCATGTCGATTCATCTCGGGGGCCGAGCTGCAGGGCGCAAAGCATTGGCCACCTGGTCAGGTCGTCTAAATCATAGTTTCCACAACGAGGGTATACATGAAAGACCAAAACATGGCAAAGCCTATCTGTATTCGTTCGACCGCGACGCACCGCAACGGCTGAAGGTGAGGGCGACGACAAGACACGTATATGCAGTAAACTTGTGACTGGCCCATTACAGGATGTGTACGACACGTCCAGCGTCCCGCGCCGAGATGCAGACTGGACGGCGAACTGTATTTGGCTGCATGCAACGAGGAGGGCAACATCTTGCAGGGCACAAGAATCCCTCAATGCGACCTTGACGGCTAGAAAGGATTGCTTAGATCAGCGCTAGGCGCGGCTGGCCAGGATCTTACATGCACATCACACCCATCGGCGGCTGAATTTGGATGGGCTGCATTGAGTCACTCACGAGTGGCTGCGGCCAATTGCTCCTACAGGATGCAATGTCTGCTTTCTTGCAGCTTTCCACATGAGCTTTTGAGGGGAGAGGAAAGCGGTCAGCCGGCTGTGACCAGCCAGCGCGACGACAGCCAGGAAACGGGAGGTTTTCGTTGTTCATCTTCACATGATCGAAGGGGGTACTCTCGACATTCTTATCTATGAAATAAGACTGCCTGCCTCCATCGAGACGAGAATTTGTCGTTGAATCAGGAAAACAAAGAGGTACCCGTCTGTTTCACGATTTTAACCCGACCACGCGAAACCATGGAATTCAACGTCACGAATCTGCCGCCAGATCTCTTGAACGCGCTCCCACCAGAGCTGCTGGACCAAGTGCCACTGTACAATGACTCGGCACAAGGCAAGATCTATGCCACCATCTCGGTCTGCTTGGTCGTCGCTTATGTTGCTCTGGCCCTGCGGCTCTGCGCCAGGCGCATGACCAGGCAGCCTTTCGGACTGGATGATCTCTTTGCAGCTCTCACTGTAGTATGAAATATCTACACAAGGCAGAAACCAAGGGGGGATAAAAGAGATGCTCGATCGCTGACTTGATCAAGGGCTTCACCACAATCAGTGCCGGTCTGCTGGCCTACGTGACCCGCCTGGGCGTGGGCCGGCACGAGATAGTCATGGTCGTTGAGAATATTCAAGACTTTGATCCCCTTAACAAGGCCCTCATTGCCCTCACCAGCATGTACCCGCCCATCATCTTCTGCATCAAGGCCTCGATTCTCCTCCTCTATCGGCGCATTTTCCCGAGCGAGAGCTTGCGCATTGCCTGCTACGTCTTGATAACATTTACCGCTCTCTACGCGCTCACAGGCGTGCTCGTCTTGACCATCTCTTGCCTGCCATCGCATGAGGCGACGGACCTGGAGCCTGTTGCCAATTTCAAGTGCTCCGAGGACTATCTCAAGTCCATTCTGCTTGTGACACTCATCACGAACGTCGTCTTGGATGGCATCATTTTATGCCTCCCGCTTCCGCTCATCTGGCGTCTCAAGACGAACCTCCGCAGAAGATTGCAGCTCACTCTTGTGTTTACCCTTGGCTCGTTCATCTTCGTCATCTCCATCATTCGTGTCGTTGCGATCAAAAAGTTGAGTACCTACGACGATAATTGGGATTCTACCGAAGCCGAATTGTGGTCCTTGGCCGAGGCAGCCGTGGTAGGTTCCAGCCCGTTTCGATCGTCGCTCATTCTCTTCTCCGCTCCCCCTTTCTTTTCATTGTCGTCAACATCGCTACCACGGGTAGACGGAACAATTGGCAAAGAAGGGCAAACCCTCGACGAGAGATCAATTTCTGACGTTACGAAATCAAGGGAACCTTGACAGTCTCCCTTCCCGTCATGCCACCCGTCCTGCGACCAATTTTGTACCGGAAAGATGGAAGCGTCCGGCTTCTTAAATCCACCCCGAAGAGTGACAGTGCTGGCGAGAAAGGCCCGGACAATGCTGGCATCTTGACATTCGGTCGGACGGGGTTCAAGGGCCGCCGGGCGCGCGGTTGGGACGAACTCACGAAATCGGGCGCGGACAGTGGCGCCAGAACTGTCGTTGATATCGAGGCAGGTCCTCAGGCACAGCAAGCATGAGAATCTGAAACTCGAAGAAGGTTTGGTGGGGAAGATGAATCGGTCGTTCACTCATGACAACGACGACTGGCAAGCGAGACCTGTACATGTGATGTGTTCACATCAAAGTCACAGCTGCACGAATGGCGGACTATACGACATGGAGAATACCCGGACGGCAGACTCGCCGAATTGAAAAAGAAATGGAGAAACGAGGAGACGAGTGATGAAAGCCAGGTTTCCAAGTAGTGAAATACGGCGTGCCTTACTGATTTGGGAGACGTCTGAGGCATCGCACATGTGCGTGGGTGGAAACAAGCCACAAAACGGCTTTCACGACTGCCAACCTCTGGCATAAAGGCAGACTCAAGAGGACGCGGCCAGTTGCACGTTCGTTTGTCGATTACACGACCGCAGAAAACGATTCTGGCGGTTCAAAGCGTGTCATTCGCATTTGCGCGGGTAGGAAATCGAGTCGTCTCATTGTGAGTGATCCTACGTACCTGTGGCCCAGGCAAAAGAGCTGCTTTGTGGCCTAAGCGCATGCAAGTTGAGGTCATGGAGGAATCGTCCTCCGCTACAATACTGTGTTCTTGTAGCCCGCCTTAAGGGCCACCAGCGGATGCCCAGCTCGTAGAGCGAGCGCTCGACTCAAGCTGGCGAGCGTGGATCTCGACGCAGCACCATGAACGCTCCCTACACGCTTTGTTGGCCAGGGTGACTGGCTCAAACCTCCCGCGCAGCTACCTAGTAGTTAATGCTGCGGCGTTGAAGTCGATGTATATTCTGATCCAATAGGCAGCGAGACTAATGTACATCCTTTGCACAATGAGCCGGGCGAAGTCCGTAAGAGGCAGGTCGGAGGAGGATCTCAAAGTCCAGTACGCTAGACCTCTCGCCCAGCCCTGCCATGAGGGAGCCGCGAGCAACGTCATCGTGATGTGTGAGACACTGAGTTTTTGTGGACAGGTCGTCGATGCGCCGGCGGCGTGCTGCAGCTGCGTCGGAATGGACATCTGCAGGTGTGCCGCATCCAGGGTTGTCTGCACGTCGTGGACGTGACCTCTTGTTGAATGAGAAAACGGGCCTGTATGTACGTGCTGCACTCCCTCGTGCCTGCTGATGATTGGCCGGGACGAGCGCGCATTCGACTCGGAAACGGAGTTTGACTCTTCGATGTCCGCCAGCCGACACCGGCCAGCTTTATGTCTGACCAGGCTCCTCGCCTCGTCTCATGATTGGCTCACACGCACCAAACACCACTTATTCATCTCACGTCGCCCTCATCAGCGCAGAGTACGCAGCGGCGGCGCTTGACCACTCTCCGCATGGCTCCCATTGAGCACTTGCAGGGCCTCGCGTGAGACAGACGAGTGTCTTGTCCTTGCCCGTTGCGCGCCCCGTTCCATCAAAGGATCGGAACGCCGGCCGGAGACGACCGTCATGGCCGTTGATGACATGCACATCCGCCGCAACAAGCGAAACCGGCCCATCTTCCTGCAGAACATCATCATCATTCGTCTCATCAATGCATGGTGGGTCAGAACCTTCTTTCAGCCGGATGAGTATTTCCAGTCGCTGGAGCCGGCATGGCGACTGGCATTCGGGGCCGACAGTGGTGCCTGGCTGACTTGGGTGAGCTGGACCATTCATTCACATGAGCGGGCGGTTGGGTGTGACACATGTGCTGATGGATCTTGCAGGAGTGGCATCATCAGCTGAGATCTTCGCTGCACCCCGTCCTGTTCTCTGCAGGGTACATCGCCGCAGACTGCATATCAAACATCTTTCCCCCAGGCTCGGCGCTCCGGACGGCCGTTGTAGTGGCCTCGCCGAAAGTGCTGCAAGCCGTTTCTGCTGGGCTGTGCGATTGGTATACATGGCAGCTCGCAGTCAAGACATTCGGCCCCGATAGCAACTACTCCTTCTTTGCCGTATGTACAATCACAGTACACCTGCTTTTGTCACACTCTGCTTTGCCCGCCTCTCATGTGCGCTGTGCTGCTGGCCGGACATGGACTGACGAACTGTGCCTTAGCTGTTCCTGCAACTCTTCAACCCATGGCAATGGTACTGTTCCACGCGTTCCTTTTCCAACTCGTTGGAGGCTACGCTGACCGTCATGGCCCTCTACTACTGGCCTTGGCGAGTCTTGGATGCCGCAGCACCGACCAAGGAGAACCCTAAGCCGGCGAATGCGCTCGGGAGCATATGGCATCTGCGCGCCTCGCTCTGTCTGGCCGCCTTTGCCGTGGTACTCAGACCGACCAATCTGCTCATCTGGGCGACGCTCGCCTTCGTGGCCCTGAGCCGAGTCTTTGTCCAAGGAGAATCGCCCTTGACGTGGCCTTTGCGACTCACGCTCGCCAGAGAAGCCGTCTTGTGCGGTAGTCTGGTGCTCGGTCTCTCGGCAGCGTCGGACTACCGGTACTTTGGCTTCTGGACGTTCCCTCCCTACAACTGGCTCCATTTCAACATCTCCAAGTCTCTGGCAGTCTTCTACGGCCGAAATCCGTGGCACTACTATCTCTCCCAGGGCCTTCCCCTCCTCTGCACCACGGCTCTTCCATGTGCCCTCCTGGGCCTCTTCGCGCCGGGGGCGGCGTCATCATCATCATCATCATCATCCGCGCGTGAGGAGAATACCCTGCGAGCTCTCTCGGCGGCCGTGCTCACAACCATAGGCGTGCTCTCACTCATATCCCACAAGGAAGTGCGCTTCATCTACCCGCTGCTCCCGATGCTGAGCATCATAGCCGCTCCGCGGGCTGCTTCGTTTTTCACCAGCGTGCCTTCGTCCAGCCAGACCCATGCACGACCGCGCATCCGTAACAAGCCATGGCTCATTGCAGCTCTGGCTGTCAACCTCATCCTGGCGGGCTACTTGTCCTTCTTGCACCAGCCGGCCCCGTTGAGCGTCTTGTCGTACCTCCGCCGAGAATACGAGCGCATCCACCCCGCGTCCGTCGCGCTGGCACACGCCACGCACCGACCTCCAGAGCCGGCAGACGAGTTCTTTGCACTGTTCCTGATGCCGTGCCACTCGACGCCCTGGCGATCCCACCTCTACTACCCGGGGCTCACGGCGTACGCGCTCACCTGCGAGCCGCCTCTGGCCACGCAGCCCAACACCGCAGAGAGGGACAACTACCGCGACGAGGCGGACCGCTTCTACGACGACCCCGGCAAGTTTCTCGGAGAGGAGCTGTTTGCGCCGACGCAGCAGCAGCAGCAGCAGCAGCAGCGCGCAGTGGGCATCGTCGTCCCTCGGTACATTGTTGGCTTCGAGGGCATCGAGCCCTGGCTGCGTGCCTTTCTCGAGCAGCAGCCAGAAGGCAAGGCGCTGGGCATGCGCCTGCGACGCGTGTGGAGCGGATTCAACGGCTTCTTCAACGAGGATTGGCGGAGGGCAGGCCGCGTGCTTGTCTGGGACACGGGCATCTACGAGAATGCCCCCCAGCCGAAAAAAAAGCAAGGCAACAAATGGAGAATGAAGCCCATTCCAGGCCATACCGGGGAAGAGGATTTGTAAGATGGGTCTGCTTATCTGTTTGTAACATAGAGCGGCATGAAATGCTGAGAAAAGTTGGTCTATCATGGTACGTGTCGGCCATATTGTGTACTGAGGGGGTGGTGAATAGACGCGATTTTATGACCCTTTCGTCTACATCAGATCTTCAATGCAGCGTGACCCTTCAATGCACCCGATGAATCCGGGGACACTCGTGAGTGGAATGGAACAAGGCACAGAAAAACAAACTGTCGTACTTCAGAAAGTAGAGATTGCGCGTGTGGTATTATTCCAGTTGCGAATATCATGAGATTCCGTGAAAGTACGAGATTCTGGGAATGCCCCGTCTCCTCTTGGCCACCCCCCTCCCGCCTCTTCAATTAGGTTTACAGCATCAACGGACCTGACGTGCTGCATGGAGCGCAAGCCGGGACTACTAGCATTGCATTTGCGGCCTGCGAAAACAGACGAGTTCAACGACGCGCTGCGCAAGGAGAAAAGCTCGGCCGACTTTCCCCTTTATCCTGTTCACTCCATAGCTCTGGACATACAGAAGCGCGTCAATAAACATCATTTCAGAGCAACAAATATAGAAAAAAAAATTAAGAAGAATGCCATCGTGGTGCTTAAAAGCCGAAACCTTCAACGCCTTGGGTTTACTGTGTCTGGAGAAGCTCCTTTCAAACAATGCTCATCGCATGCAGCTGCTATTATGCTGAGATGGCCGGTCATTCTTGTGCCGCTTGATCCATGGGCTTCGCCGCGTGCGCCGAGCCCGATGCAGTATTCGAGCTGTGCAAGGATGTCTGCGCTGCAGGAACTGGCCCCGACGGCGGTGATTGATCATCTTGCGGCTCCTGTTTCGAGCTCTCGGCCATAGTCCCCGTTGTGGTGTCGGACGAAGGCTTAGCTGCCTCAGCGGTGCTCTGTGCCTCTGGAGATATCACGTCGAGCGGTTCTTGAGGCACAGCCGTGGTCTGCCGTCCCCTCGATGCCGCACTGTCGGCTAGTGGCTTTTCAGCCACCTTTGCATCTTCCTGCTTGTCTCTCTTGATGTCTACGCTTTTGCCTCTAGGGTTGCCGGCGGCATCGGTCACGGGCCGATCGGGATGTCTTTCGACCGATGGTGACTTGGTCCGACGGTGCTCGGCATTCTCTTTCGCCTCGCGATACTTGTGCTTGATCCACCCTATCGGACCTCTGGGATCCTCCTTGCCGTCCCTTTCCCCGTCGTGACTGTTGACAAGTTCGATTGGATGAGTCTCTGCTCCGTCTTGCGTCATACTTTTGCGAGGTCGGCTGCCACCGCTGCCTATCGTGGTCGTGCTCGCTTCTGCTCCGGTGTTGGACCAGAGATTCGCGGCTGGAGGTGCGCCTGATGACCCGAAAGAGCCTCCCATCGACAACCTCCATCGCCGCCTCCTCTCCTTTTCGGGAGTTTCAGAAGATTGTATGCTCGAGTTGCCCTCAATGACCTGGTCAATATCCGACCCTTCATTGAAAGATGAATGGACAGACGTTGGCGGAGACTTTCTACCTCCGGTGATGTCGTCGGGGTGCAGGTTGTTGTGAGAAGCAATCTGAGAGGCCCGAGGAGTTGACTCTGTCGCGGGCACCTCAATAGGAGAGCGAGAAGCATTCGCCTGTGTTGTGAGTGCCGGCTCTCCTGGTCGCAACGCGGCTTGACCCGGGGCAGAAGCGATCGGCCCGGACAATGACTGGATCGATTCCATCGGATTGGCTGTTTCAAAGGCCGGAGAGGTTGTGGCTGAGTGCGGCAACGAAGCATTCGAACTGTGCGCGCTGATACTCAGACCACCTGGCCGGCTTTTTTTCTGCAACTTCTTTTGAGGCGGTTTTGGTGGCTTGGTCTTGCCATCCGCTGGTGATCCCCGAAACAAACTCTGCAGGGTTCTCTCCTTGGGTCCAGCCGGCACGGAATCCTGAGGCGCGTCGAGAAGTCTCTCCTGACTTGGTCCAAAGACGTGAATCGTGTTATTCGACACGTGATTGGTGCTGAAGGTTTGTGGCTCTGGCGAGTGCACTCCCGCTCTCACGGGGGTCATTGGTTCCAGGCGGGACGGGCTGTTCTGGCTGGGACTGTCAGCTTTTCTGAATTTGCCGGCGTTGAGGGCCGGGGACTTTTTCGAGGGGACCGTGTTGCTGCGACCCAACCCCCCGGACGAGGACGGGACATGCGACGGGCTGTGCGACCCGATGCTACTGTCTGCGCGCGAATGTCTTGAGGAGACAGATCGATTGCGGCGAATCTGGCCTTCTTTCCTCACGCTGTCGGCGCCAGCGCTTGCGTTGGATGCTGTCCGGGTTACTCCTCTGGGATCTGTCACTGTCGGCAGCTCTGCTATCACTTGCTTCTCGGTAGCTTCGTCGACAACGTTTCCGTGCATGCCAATCAGAAAGTGGTCCTGGTTCTCGATCAAAAAGATCAAAACACATTGGTTGAGGCGGTACTCCCCCGGCGCCATGGCGTGGTTTGGATGCGAGAGCATGCCAGGCTGAAAGATGGCGGCCAAGTTCTGAGGGGTCATTCGGTTTTCGTCCGACTTGGCGGCAAAAACTGCGAGAAGGTCGAGAATGTATAGCAAAAGCTGCCTGTTCAAGGGTGGAAGTTCGGTGATGAGTTGCTGATACTTTTTGATAGCAGCTTGCTCATCGAAGCTGTCCACGAACTGCGGTCCTTCGGCATCAGACGAAGGCTGTATCGTTGCGCCTCGAAGAGGATCCCTGAATTTCTCATATAGATCCAGGGGTACCACGGGCTCTGGCAGATCATTGAGGTATCGGCGCAGAACATTGGCCGCGTCGTGTACGGTGTAGCCATCCCACACCAAGCCCTTTCCATATCGATCTGACGAGTCGAACGTGTGTTTGAGTTCCTTGATTCGCTTTTCCGAACCGCTGAGCCTAAAAATTCCTTCCACTCCTGTGGCTAAGGGAAGTCGTCAGCAAAAAGGTGCGTCGCGGGCCTCGCTGCCTGCGAAACTTACCTTTCTCTTTCAAGAAGACTCCACATTTGGCCACGACAATGGGCACGTAACCGCATATGCGGCTTTGGCCGTTGTCGTCGATGTGCGATATGGCAACGTTTGCGTACGTGATGCTTTGTCGCAGCGGAACACCGAATATACCGGGAGCTCGACTTCCTGCTGCAAGGCGTTAGTGCAAGCCGGAAGACAAATTGCAGGGGCGAGGAAACGGGACGGCTGGCGAGAATAGCAAGGGATGGGATGATGCTTCGTTGAGCGCACATCGGGAAGCCACGATCGGGACAAGGGCGGCAAGAGATGCAGTCACAGCGCCAATTGCCGCTGTGATTGAAGCTCAAAAACTTCTTTTTGAACTGGGCTCACGTCATACCGGATGTGTCATGTTGCTTCGACGGGAGCTTGAATCCCTTCCACCAGGATTTTAAGTCACGCTTGTTCGGCGGAGAGGCAGGGGTGGCGCCTGGCATTGAGGGGTGATGAGATATATTTGCCGCCTTGGCGGTGGGGACGGGCGAGGCCATTCCGACGGTGTAGGAGCACTGAGAGATAAGGCAGGATCGATAGACGTTGCTTCGGAGGAGGATGCGATGGTTTCAGGCGCCTGCCTGGGTGCGGCTTTCGCTCGGCGCCGACCGTGCGGGCGATGGATGCAGAACAAATTCGGCGATGTAAGCAGAATGACGGCGACCTCACGAGATAAAGACGAGCCGAGATGCGATGCGGAATTTCATTTGCAGATCGAATGCGACGGGCAGCGATGGGCTGGAGGACGGGCTCGTCGTCGCGGCCAAGTGCTGCTTCGATGACGGCGGCCCTGGGGCGGCTGATTGCTTCGGGTGAGTGGGCGGCGGCGGCGGCGACGGCGGCTCGTACAGCTGCGAACGCTTTGCATAAAATAGGGAAGCGAAGAGAAGGGAAAAAAAGAAAAAAAAAAACAGAGGCTCCGGAGCCAGAGTCAGCTGGTTATGGTCGGACGGTTTGGTGAAGGAGGGTAACCAGATATCCAAGGCATAGAGAAGTCGGTCCGCTGGCGACGACGGAAGCGTGATCGTGGGGGATGATCAAATGATCTGAGCTGGATGGAGGAGAGGCGAGGTCCGGGTGTTTGTGTTTGGAAAGAGCTAATGACCACAGCGGTGATGAAACAAGGCGCATGGCGAGCAGGGCGGCGTGGTCGGTAGTGCGGGTCGCCTTGGGTCAGGCCCAAATGAGGCGCGCCAGGTCGCCAAAAAAGCTGCCACCTGCGCTGTGCGGCGTGTCGTGTCGAGAACGGGAGGCCAATGAGAGCCTCGCGGCCTGCGACGACCAAGGTGCTGCCAACACACGTAGGTGCCCGCCCTCGCCGGCTCATTGAACGCGTTCCGGAGACTCAGGCTGGCCAGTCTAATAATAGTCTCTGAACCTTGCCGTTGGTCTGTGGCCACCGATCACGACGTGCTCTGTCCGCCCCAAGCAAGGTACCGGCGAGTAGATTCCGAGGGGGGTAGACGGTACAAAAACGTGTGCACACAAAAGGTGCAGGTGTTGCCGGGACGAAATCAGGTACCTACTACCTAGGAAGATACCTACCTGCCTGCCTGCCTGGGCCTTCCCAATGCGGCGCGAGGTAACTAGGGTTCGGCCGACAGAGATGAACTGAATACTACATACAGCATGGCGGGACAGAGTTTGAGTGGTTCCCCTCCCTTGGCAGCCAAGCCAAGAAGGGCTGCGCTAGCTCCGCCTCCCCAGCGCGCCCTTCGGCACTTCCAACTTGGCTGATGGCGATACTCTCCGCCGGGCGTGGAGACAAGCCACCGCGACAACGCGGCTGGGCACTGCATTGCTCACTACACGATCCACCGGGCATCTCACGAGTTGCGTGGGCTGAGGTAGTGTGCTCCGGCGACTTCCAGCAGGCAGCAGAGCTGTGCCATAGACCGCGGGATAAAGTTGCAATTGGGCACCACCAGGACTAGGCTTCGCCCAAGCTGGCACTAGTCAACGGCTTTCTCACCAGGGACCAGGGCGAGGCATTTCGAGCTGCCGTCTACCTTACCTGAGTAGTCAAGGGAGTGACATTTACGCTGCATGCCAATAAAGATTGACAGCACGGGCCAAATTAAATGAAAGACACGCTCGCGGCCAGACACGCGAGGCCCAGCAGTGCACGTGACGAGAGCATGTAAAAAGAGGAATTCAACATATTCAACAAAGGTAAACTAATCGACTCAATTCACCTCCCAACCTATTCGAACCAGCAGAAGAGATCTATAATCCTATGGGCCCTACGACCTCCATTATGCCCCGTTGCATTGAGCACTCGTAGTTCTTGAGTCGGCTCGTGACAGCGCGGCCACATGACCATAGCTTCTGATGTCGAATTCGATCGCCAACTTCAATCTCTGTCGTCTGTCTTGTAGAGAGCCGCTGAGAGTTGCGAGAGCTCACGTAGAACCTCTGTGTCCCGGAGCTGATTGAGCTGCTGAGTCATGGATGGGAAGTTTCAAAAGAGTATTGCCAGTAAAGAGATTACAAGGTGCTTTCAGAATATCATCTTTGCCGGCTTAACTGTGAAGAGACAATCTTAATAGCTGTAAAGACTAAGCTTTATGGCAAAAAATGATTATACCTGGCTTTTACTATTGCCTTATTATTGTTACTTCTGCCTTAACTTAATTTAATTAACTTCAAATTACGTGAAACTCCCTTTGTATTTGCTGCAGTTCTGCTCGCATTTCTTAATTTCTTTGTGTATTTCTTGAATTTCTCTTCGCATCTCGCCAAGGTTGAGACCTTTAAATGCATAGAAGTCCGAAGGGAACGACTAATGAGACTAATCATGTTTAACGACTTATCTCTTGCGTACAGATTACGCAGTAAATCACATCTCGTCAATGGCCTAGTCCTCCTAAAAGCATGCTTGGAGAGACAATGACGAGGCGTGCTCATGTCTCCCGTGCCGCGAATTAGGAAGGTATAGCGGATCCCAAATTTTTCAAGTCACAATCCCTTCACACTGGAACTGACCCTGTGTAAATATAAAACGAACAACTAAAACTCGTAAATAATCAGAGAATGACTAAAAGCTTGCATTAAAAGCATTTCTGTATATTACGGTGCTTATTAAATAGAAGCAAAATTGTTGCACGTATACGGGTTTTTTTGGCAATCTTTTGTTGTGTAAGGTAGAGGTATAAGTCGAACATGCCGCAAGCAGATCAGTCAAGGTCCACCGTCCCCTCCTCATAGTACCTTTAGGAACGTATGGTGCCTGGCCCTCACCAACAACTGTCGCGATCATTTTGTGACTGTAATGCACGACATCTGTTCATGGCCAGACCGTTGTGGAGGCCCCTGCAGTGGCTGCCGCTTATTGCACTCAGCCAGTCCAGCGATCAGCCAGGCAAAAACTATAATGCGGAGCCCCACCACCAATAGCTGCCCCAAAGGCCAGCTACTAGCTGAGGTTATCGTATCCACGTTGGTTCCATCCAAAAACTTCCTCGCCATCGTCATCAGCAAGCTCCAGTCTGACTGAGTCTGCTTGCAGCCTGCCTGCCATCCACGAGCCATCTGCCACAGAGCAGTGCCAGCGACGACCTCGAATACTTCGCCATGGACATGTTCGCAGCCTCCACCCCATTTTCCCCCTCTTGGCTCACCAGACCTCCTGCTTAGACAGAGTGGCTAATCGAGCGCCGGTCGCATCTTTCAGGTTAACACAAGCCGAGCAGCGCACGCTGCAAGAGCGCATGCAGAAGCGCCAAGTCAAAGAGTTCATGGGCGTAAGCATCAGCACGCAAACACACGCACACGCAGCACCCTCACCGCCGCCGCCCGCCACATACGCGCACACGCACACTCCCCTTTCTCCCATCTCCTTGACCTACTTCAGTTCCTTGGTCTAAAGACCATGCACGTCCAGACCATGGAGATAAGGGGGAACTGACTGACTGACTGAATGGCTGACTGAGCTTTGTGGCTTCTCAGGCATTCGGGGGCCTTGTCGAACACTGCTTCACATCGTGCGTCGACGACTTCACATCCAAAGCCGTGTCATCGCGCGAAAACGGCTGCATCAACCGCTGCGTGCTCAAATGGATGGCCACACAGCAGCGCGTGAGCGATCGGTTCCAGGAGCACAACGCGCAGCTGACTGAGCAAATGAAGAACAAATGAGAGGAAAATGAAGAAAATGGACAAAAGCCTGCTTTTTCGCGATGAGCTTGGATTGATTGTCGGATTTAGAAAAGCCAACGCTCCTAACGCTATAGGGCCGCTGAGAACCCTTGAGCAGCGTTGTGTGTGCCGTTGAAAGAAGAAAGGGGGAGGGGGAGCCGAAAGAAAACGAAACAAGAAGATCAGGGAAAGCAGAGGCCGCGTCGAACGAACGCACGGAACGGCATGGCGCTTGTATTTATAGGGAATCAACAGTTGTACACTATCACTCGCCCAGATACAAAAAGGATACAAATCACCTAAGATGCGCAGAGCAAGTCCGGTATTGGTTTTTCCTGGGACTTTTTCTTGGCTGACAGTCAACATGGGCAGTTGACCAGGGTTTCGCTCTACTTCACATCATCCGTACAAGACGCCGCGCTCTCAGTCTGGCGAGGGCATTCTGTGGCCGTTTCTATTCCAACGCCAGGTTCCCAGACAACCCAACCCATTATCCTCTAGGCTCTTGGCCCCCTTTCCCCTCCGCTGTACCTGTCGTTAATTCTTGCCGTTGTGGTCAACAATCTCAAGGCCTCGCTTTCACCCGTCGAATTCCTCGCTCAAGATATCCCTCACGGTTTCCAGCTGCGACACTATTCTGTCCTCCAGTATGCTCTCGCTGCCAGTCGTGCTCGTCCCCTCGGGTCGGGTATTCCTCCATTGTATCTCGCGAGGCCCCAGAGGCAGCATGCGTTCTTTCAACAGGCGCCTACTAGACAGCCAGAACTCGACATTCTCCAGCACATTAGATGCATCCCACTCAATGGCAGCAATGTCTCGATTGTTGTTGGAGCGGAATACGGAGACTACCCGCGCGAGAAGGGCCAAGGAGTGGATCTCGGATGTAGCGAGCAAGGTTAGCCACTGTGGTGCGGACCTAGATTTGGTCCTGGATGCGCCTGGTGCCTCGAATCGATCGACACTGGCCCCAAGCAGGTGAGAAAATTGATTGAGTACATAGGCGATTTCCGGCGCGAGTGAAGCGCCCACTGATGCAAGCAGATTGAGCATCAGAGGCAGGAATCCCTTCGCCCAGATAGCGTAACACCGTTGTGCCACAGGCGCATCCGCATAAGGCGAAATGGTCGATCGCAGCATGTACTTTGACAGATTGGCTGATAGCAGACTGCTGAGGACGCCGTCGCAGGCGAGTTGCTCTGCAAGAAGGGGCAAAGTCGACAGCTCCAGCAGAAACAGAATGCTCAGCTCGCCGTAAACAGGATCTCCTGAACGAGCCAGCTTGTCGGCCCACGAAAACAAGCACGTTGCCGCATTGACCACATCGTGGGTCGCCATGATGTTGAGAATTTGGGTTTGCGACTGATCCATGTTGGGCAAGCTCAGGATGGCCTGCAAGATTGCAGTCAACAGTCCAAGATCCTCGGGAGATATATCCGAGTCTTTGTCGTGGATGAGGCTCACAAGCGAACGGAGGCCGCGTCCAACGACTTGGTCCAAGACGTTCAGCACGGTCTGTGTCACGGTGACCGTCGAGTTACCCAGGTCCACGCTGGATTCGCCCCCTCCTTTTCTGCTAGAGAACTGATACGATCTCAGCGTAACGAAGAGCGCCTTCAAGAGGGTACGGTAGTTGGCAAGAGAGTTTGTGGCAAAGGGCTCTTCGACGCTGAGGACGTTTCCAACCACTGAAGTCAGCAGCTTGTTGATGTCATTGATAGTCATTGAAAGTTTCGTCAATCGTTGTGTTAGGGCCAGGGCCAGTCTGGCTCGGGAATCAACGAGCTTAACGAATATACTTTCGGGGCCAGGAAGACCTTGGTTCACACTGAGGCACTGTTGCGCCACCTGCAACATTTGCTTTGCGACTGTCTCAAGCTGTGACGGGTTGGTGCTGAGTTCCACAAGCAAGTATTCCCAAGCATGAAACAAAGCCTGCAGAGATCGTCAGCTTTAGACCCAATCACACGCATGCAGGCGTCTTGAGCACAGAACTTACGATTTGGGCATCGACCAGGGATAGGTTTGCGTTGGCCAGCTCCATTTCATTTCGGAACCCATCATCTCGTCGTCCGAGCCAGCTTGGATCAAACTTCAACATATCGTCGGCTCGTTCCATGTCGTAATAATAATCCTTGCCCAGTTCTCGGGCTTGCAACACCGTTCGCTTGAAAGAGTCCAACGAACAGCCAGCGTACTTGTTGGCAAAATTCTTGGCAAAATTGTTATGCAAAGACTTGTTGTAGCCAGCCACTTCCACCCCTTCTCGAAGGTAGTAGTCAAGCTCAGCCACGAGTCCCTTAGACAATGCGTCGGAACCGCCTTGGTGTCTGGAATGATACAGCTGCATCGCTAGGATTTCGGCAGCATACGCTGCAATCCTGGCGTTCTGGCTCGTCCGGATGGCATCCGATTTCACGGTCAGTTGGGAAGGCTTGAGATCCCGTATGAAGGCCCGTAGCCCGTCAATATATGACGTGTCTCTGAGCAGTGTAAAGACTGTCCATGGCCAGAAGTTCTGAGCAGAGGCCATAAAGTCCATGACTGCCAGAGCCTCTCGAGGCTCAAGGTCTCTTAATTTTCTCAGTTTTCTCAGGGCAGTCGCAAAGACCGAGTCGGGAGACAGCTCCTTGTCCTTTTCGGCATGCTTCATTGCTTCCCTAGGCGTTTGTCCCGTCAAAAGGCAGTTTGACATCCATTGTTGGCGGTTGCGCAATATAGAAGAGAAGAATCTCCACGTCGTGCTGATCTCCGGCATTAAATAGAATGGCTGACCCAAATAGGCCAGCACCTGTAAGAATGACTTCGAGATCTGAGGCCCGAGGTAGCCAAGCAGAGAAGGAGGCTCGGACGTGCCAGACCCGGCACTGACAATGAGCGCTTCGAAGAGCTCGATAACAGCACTTCTATAATGATCAGATGCAGCGCACAAACGGACGAGAAGTGTTGAGCTTTTGAAGAGGCTGAGCTGAATTAATGCTGAAGACATGCCCAAGTAGTTGGAGGCTCTCAGGATGGTAGAGGAGAATGCGACTATGGAAGTGGCTTGCCGCTGAACCATGGAACCTCGGATAGGATATAACGTCGACTCGTCTTTCGTAATTGTGGCGAGCAAGGAGTGCAGGACGGGCTGGAATCGGAGCGTCCCACTCGATGGAGTCGTGAAGCAAGTGATGATATGGGATGCTGCAGGTCGCAGACAAGAAGTGAGGCTATCAGCAGTGGGTGACTCGCCCACACTGTAGCTGTAGACGATGATTTTGTTCATCAGTGGAACTGTACTATCCAACAACGACATGCGGTTCATTTCCATCTCAAATCGCCATGTCGATGTACTCTCGAACACGTCGACTGTGACAACTGCAATAGACAAGCTGACTTTTGTCAGTACCTTGTCGGCCGTCCCCAGCCAAGGATTAAGATCCGCTCTTTGCCTTGAAGCAAGCCTGTTGCCCTGTCGACGCTGGACTGCGGAACTCATGGCTGTGTCGATGAGCCCGGAGAACAATGAGAGCGATGACTTCAGGAAGTCGTATCGCTCAGACACCAAGTCAAGATTACCCGTTATTTTAGCCAACTTGCTCACCCTGGAGTCGGAATGAAGTAGTTCACTTCTGGCAAGATATGACCAAACTCGGCTGGGCTGGAAAGGTATAATTGCATCAAGAAACTTCACAGTCGCTGTCAGCACATTTATTGCTGTCTCTTCGCTCACAGAACCTTCGTCCTGCATATAGTAGTCCATTGTGTCGCAAATAATAGTCACGATGTCTTTGCCGCCGCTGATGTGCTTACTCATCTCTGCGAGGAGGTCGTCTTCTTGATGCACGAGTGCTGAGCTCGATTGCGAGCCGGTGGAGAGGTATTCTGTGCGCAGCAGAGTGGCGAAAAGAGTGACGACCTCGGATATTTCCTCTGGCTGAAGCATGCCCAACTCGCTGCGGTAGCCCTCTTTCGCAAGATGGATCTCTAGCTGCCGTCCGAGTAAAGAGAGGGTAGAATGCGGATACTCCATCAAGACCACTCTTCCGGTATCTGTAATGAATCGGCCGTAAGTTCCGACAGGTAGCCTGTAAACATCATCCTCGATATATCTTCTGCTCCAGGATGCTGATAATGCAATGAGAGGTATCTCCTCAAGAAGGACGAAAGCATTTGTGTTCTCATCCTCCTGAACAAGTCCATATGCTTGGAATGATTCTGGCAACAGGAATGTGATGGTTGGAGTTGCCCTAAGCACCGAAAGGACAAAGTCGGAACCGTCTTGGTGGACGGGATCGCTAGGTGCGGTGCAAAGAGCTTTGCACAGGCCAATGAATGGGAGGAACTCAAAAGGGTATCGATCAAGGGCTTGCTGAAAATAAAATTCCATGATGTAGTCATCTTGCAGCGTACGAGCCGACACGTCTTGTGATGCATCGAGACAGTGGCTTGGACTGAGCTGCCAATAGTCGGCACCAGGAGAAAGTTGAGAGAGTAGACAGCTGACTGGTTCGGACTGGTATCCGACAATCGGGTAAGACACCTTGAGCAATTCAAGGAACACGTTCCTGATACGTGCGCTGAGTAATGGCGGCAAACTTCCCGCCACGGAGGGCCCCAAGCTATTTGCCATGTTGGCCATGACGTCAAAAACTCTTCCTTGCGCCGTGGCGCTGGCCGCAAGCTGCTCGACAATCTGCAAATCCCTTGCCGAAGCTGTGTTCTCCAAAAATCCGTCAAACTTGGATGACTCAATTGAGAAAATACTTCCAGCTGAGTTTCGTCGAGCCAAGGGACGAACCACACCACCCAGCTCGAACGTCTCCCGCGCGTTCTGCTGTAGCAAATTATCTCGCTTTTCAGTCCGAGTCTGGTACGACACATTCATTCGATAAAGGAGAAAGGTCCAGGCAAAAATGACGGGTAAGGCGCTTTGGCAATCTTGATTCGCGGCATTCATGACACTTTTGTGGATTTGCTCCAGTACATCAGAAAGAATCAGGTATGAATCGTACGCATCCTCAGACGTGAGCGGCTCTTCTTCCCTTTCGGCAAGAAAGGTGAGGGATTTGGCGGGTTTCAGGAGACCAAGCGAAACTCCCGCGGCCAATGTTTTCAACGGCATGATCAATTCTCCAATAGTAGGGTGGATCTGTTGGTGCAGCCCCTGGGGTATCAGCATGCTGGGTATCAGATTTTGGACAATTATTTAGCTTACCGGTTGAATTTTATCAAAGAAGCTGTACATATCCATGATTGAAAACCACTGGTTAAT
Organism: Moelleriella libera RCEF 2490; assembly: GCA_001636675.1. Classification (NCBI taxonomy): domain Eukaryota; kingdom Fungi; phylum Ascomycota; class Sordariomycetes; order Hypocreales; family Clavicipitaceae; genus Moelleriella; species Moelleriella libera. The sequence goes on from AZGY01000002.1 coordinate 275,481, forward strand.
GACGCTCGATGGTGGGAAATCATTCTCGAGACAATCAACCACTTGATACACCAGCGAGAGTGAGTGGGCAACCTCTGTGAGCAGAGTGCGCAGCCAGTCCAGCTCAACATCTTCAGTCAGTAGTAAGGTGTCGCCGGTGACGGATATCAGCCCATTTTCTAGGCTTGTCATGCTCGTAGTCATTGTTTTGAGGTAAGCGGAGAGAAAAGAGACAGTCCCTTCTTTGCCGTGCGCGGAAGCCTTTAGCTTGTAAGTTGAAGCCAAGTCGTCGCAATCTGTAGCAAATATTGGGAGTCGTCCATAAAGTCGAATTGATTGTAGATAGTCCATAGTCATCATAAAATATCGTCGTTCGGCTAAAAAGACACTGAATAGCCGCCGCCTCCTGGAATCGGGTTTGTCAAACTCGGTGCTGATTTCTTCCGCGTCTAGGGCAGCGCTGAAGCCAAGGTCGGCCAGAAAAGACATCTTCTGACCGTTGTTGATGCCGGCCGCCTCTTGCAAGTTGGCTGCATCTTGAGTTGACAGTGGCCCGAGAAGATGTAAGGAGGGCCTTGACTGAAGCTCGAGAGCGACGATGCGCAGCGCAGCGACCAAGTTCAACTTGGCAGATGTGCTCAGCCATGTGGCATCTTCTTTAATTGACTTGATATCGAAGCGCGCAACCGAGGCAGAAGTCACATGAATTGGAGCTGTCTTTGTCTCGAAGTCTTGTCTGGTGGCATCGTCGGGCGGTGCGAAGGCGCATGACGGATCTCTCAGAAGGCCGTGTACGTACTCATCGGATAGAAACTGGACGACATTTTCGCACTTCTGCCGCCTTCCTGAATTGTCTGATAGAGCTGTAGCGACGTGTTTCCAAGATCTATGTGGGAATAGTAAGCATTCAACAGTTCCGGGCCAGGAAGAGAGCCGGCTTAGATAGCTCACAAAAGCACCTGCTCTCCAGAAAGACATTCGCCTAAAGAGGGGAAGTATCTGTCGTCAGACACCGGCGCCATTGCCAGGACGAAGGACGAGTGGCAGCGGCACGCGGCGCATCACCCAAGTGAGTTGGTGATGAATTATTGGCGTGCACGCGCGTGCCCAGCAAACCAAGCTCTTTTGGCTGGCTGCGTTGACTTTTTTTTGGGCCGCAGGCTGCTTGCCCAGGTCCTTGCTTACCTTATGTAATACGCCCGCTGAGACCATCAGCGCATAGGTCTATCCATAGGGCCACTTCTGTCTAAGGATCCTTTCTTTGTACATATTTCCAGCAACTGTGCATCGACGAATTCGTGAGGACCTACCATGAACTCGTCGTGACGTCCATGGTTTCTGTGTGCAGCAGCTCACTTGTGTCTCCCAATCACATCAAAGCTCATATGCGATCGTAAGTGTACGTCGCGATTTCGCGCCCATTGGGCACGTCTTTTGTGCAATGATCTCTGGAGTCGTACCTTTGAGGAGCTGATCAGTCACTCGGGTGCGTTCTCGCGTTCCGGTGCAAGCCAGTCAAAACGGCTCGCTTGGCAAACATCGCTCCCCACAGCTACGATGCGCTCGAGCCGCTGAAATGCGTCGTCGGTGGGCTTCGGCAAATTGACACTGTTGATGCCAGCCGCTACGCTGACTCAACTTTACTTTCGGAGTCCTGGGTTCCTCCAATGATTCGGTTGCCTCTTTTTTTCGGGACTCGCCCATTAGCACGAAAATGTAACACTCGGTCCAAATCGTGATGCAAGCAGAGCAGGGCCGCTCTCTCCGGATCACGCTCGGATTGTCACCAGCTCTTTGCAGCAGCTCGCTTGCCTGATGGCGCTGCAGTGAGTAAGGAGCTGCTCAATCTCAACTCAACGGCGCGAGTACAGTAGATATGAATCGCTGCCATGTTGTCTTTCGAGGGCAATATCGCTTTTAAAAAAAAAAAAAAAAAAAAAACTGAGCTCGCATGCGTCTCTCTCCATCTGCATTGTACATGCGCTGTGCGCCCCCACCCTGTTTGTTCTCAAAGGGACATCGCGGCAGAGGCCGCAGAGAATCACATCGAATCACGGGCTAGCACCTCTGTAAGTGGTGGCCCACCTACTGACCGAGTGCGCTGAAACCACCAAATCGAGTGCGACCCGCCTCTGGCTTGACTCATATGACTGCGAGGACGGCAACGCTCATTTATTGTCTTTACTCCTCTGCATCATCTGTTGGACCATACACATCCTAGTCTGCAGCCGTTTCCCATCGTCAAAATGTCGGCTCCGGCTTTGATGGACTACTCACCCCACCAGCCCGAACCGTCGCCGCCCGTGTCCACGGCCTCAAATCTCATCCTCATCGACAATTACGACTCCTTCACCTGGAATATTTACCAATATCTCATTCTCGAAGGCGCCACTGTGCATGTGTACCGAAATGACCAAATCACCATCCAGGAGCTATCTGAGAAGAAGCCAACGCAGCTAATCATCAGTCCGGGTCCTGGTCACCCAACCACCGATTCTGGGATAAGCAGAGACGCCATTCGCCATTTTGCTGGCAAAATTCCCATCTTTGGCGTGTGCATGGGGCTGTACGTACCTCCTGATCCCATCCCTCTGAGCATCAGAGTCCGCTAACTTACGCAGGCAATGTATGTTTGACGTTTATGGCGGTCAAGTTGGCTCAGCGGGGGAGTGGCTTCACGGAAAGACATCACCACTTACCCACGACTCCAAGGGCGTTTTTGCCGGGCTGGAGCAGGGCCTTCCCGTGACTCGCTATCACTCCTTGGCGGGAACGCATGTGACGCTGCCTGACTGCTTGGAAGTGACATCTTGGGTGGCCAAAAATGATGACACTTCCAAAATCATCCAGGGCGTTCGACACAAGCAGTACGCCATGGAAGGTGTTCAATTCCATCCCGAAAGCATTCTCACGGCGCACGGCCGCAGAATGATCAAGAACTTCCTGCGCATGCAGGGCGGCACATGGGAAGAGAATGAACGGCTTGAACAGCTCCCAAAATCAGTCGGCACAAACGGCACTGCGGCGGCGGCGGCTATTACCCCCAAGAAGAACAACATCCTTCAGCAGATCTACGCCAACAGAAAGGCTGCCGTCCTAGCTCAGAAAGAACTCCCTTCGCAGAGGCTCTCTGACCTGCAAGCGGCTTATGACCTCAACGCCGCACCTCCCCAGGTTCCTTTCGTCTCTCGGCTCAAGCAATCACCATTCGACGTAGCTCTTATGGCTGAAATCAAACGAGGTTCGCCATCCAAGGGCATATTCGCCCTCGAGATTAGTGCACCAGTTCAGGCACGGAAGTACGCGCTCGCAGGAGCCAGCGTAATCTCCGTACTCACAGAGCCTGAGTGGTTCAAGGGAAGCATTGAAGACCTGCGTGCCGTCCGACAGGTCCTGGATGGCATGCCCAACAGACCAGCCATACTCCGCAAGGAGTTCATCTTCGACGAGTATCAGATTCTAGAAGCCAGGCTTGCCGGCGCTGATACCGTACTCTTGATTGTCAAAATGCTCGACACTCAACAATTGAAAAGACTATATACATACTCCCAGTCGCTCGGAATGGAGCCATTGGTCGAAGTTCAAACGGCCGAAGAGATGGAAATTGCCGTCAAGCTTGGATCAAGGGTCATTGGCGTTAATAACAGGAATTTGGAGAGTTTCGAAGTAGACATGGACACTACAGGACGACTCCGCAAAATGGTTCCGGACACTACCCTCCTCTGTGCTCTGAGCGGCATCAACAGCCACAACGACGTTCTGACATGCAAAAATGACGGAGTGAACGCTGTTCTTGTCGGAGAGGCCATCATGAGGGCACCCGACGCCAGCGTGTTCATCTCTGAACTGTGCTCGGGATCGGCGCCCTCGATAGAGCGGCCACCCACGACGCTGTTTGTCAAGGTCTGCGGCACACGAAGTGTGGAAGCCGCCAAGCAAGCCATCGAATCAAAAGCAGACTTTGTCGGGATCTGTCTGGTGCCAGGAGCAAAGCGATGCATCTCACACGAGACTGCAGTGGCCATCTCCGCCGCCATTCACTCGGCCGGGCACAACCTCGATCAGAGACGCGAGTCGCCGATCTCTGCAACCAGAGCAACCGACTACTTTGCTGCCGCCGAGCAGAGACTCCAGGGCTCAAGGACGCGTGTTGTCGGCATCTTTCAGAATCAGCCGCTGAGTGAGGTCCTGGAAAAACAGAGAGTGTACGACTTGGATCTGGTGCAGCTCCACGGAGACGAACCCGTCGAATGGGCCAAGGTCATTCCTGTTCCCGTCATCCGGGCCTTCAAGCCCGGCCACGCCGGCATCGGTCTCCGGGGCTACCATACCGTGCCGCTGCTCGACTCTGGTGCCGGGTCTGGGAAGCGTCTGGACGTGTCTAATGTGAAGGCTGCGCTGGAGAGGGATCCTGAGCTGCGAATTTTCCTGGCGGGCGGGTTGAACCCGGATAATGTGACGGAGGCGGTCACGGCACTGGGCCATCTCAGTGATCGTGTCATTGGCGTCGACGTGAGCAGTGGCGTGGAAGAGGATGGTAGACAGAGCCTGGCCAAGATTGCTGCATTCGTCAAGGCCGGCAAGGCCATACGGTAGAAAACATGGCTCACGTCACGGATAGTTAGAGCGACCTGCAAATAATACCTTGCATCATCGACCGCATGGCATACTTCCTGGAACAATACTCAGTCTGGTAGTCTGGCAGTCTGGAAAGACTCTGCTGCTGATGCATTTACCGCCAAATAATAACTGAAATGAGCTGCTGCCCGGAAGGCAATCTGTCCTACTCTGCCTGTCCTGTCTGTCCTGTCCGTTCTGTCTGTCCTGTCCGTTCTGTCTGTCCTGACCGTTCCGTCTATTCTGTCTGTCCAGTCCGTTCTGTCTGTCCTGTCCGTTCTGTCTGTTCTGTCTGTTCTGTCTGTCCTCCTGTCTGTCCTGTCTGTCCTGTCTGCCCAGCTGTCGAGGCATGGGCACACGCACTTGCGCAGATTTGTTTAACCACTCTGCAGATTCCTCAACCGTCCCTGTTTCTCCAGTGCAGTATGCAGCTCTCCATCATTGAATTTCGATCACTGTGTCCCCCTATCTGACCCTGCTCAGCTAATGCATTCATCTTCTCCTTTTCGACTTGTAGCACATCGGCCATTCTCAAGCCCCCTCCATTGTTTTCATTTCACTATCCTTCTCCAATAGCCCCAATGCACATGGAGAGATTCTTGCCCTACTTACTTTTCCATGCTGTCTGTTTCTCCACCCCGTGTCTCATCGTGCTGTTTTGCTCCGTTGAATCATTTCTCATCTTGTTCGCAGCAGCGGCTCTGAGTGGTTGAGCAAACCTGCAGTTGTCAACAATGCCTCGCAAGTCACTGGCCAACATCCGGCCCATTTTTAAGCGGTGCGTCATCGCAGTCGTGCAGCCACTTCCCAAATACACGTTGGGAAGTTACAAGCACTGGACGCAGACAAGACGAGGCACCTTCAAAGACGACTTTGACGACGAAGTGACGCATTTGCTGTGCACGCCGGAACAATTTCAGTCACGCGGTCCAATAAGTCTGTGATTTCTTGTTTGTGTTTTCTTTTCTTTTTTTTTCTCTCTTTGATGTTTTTTCTACGTTCACCCCCCGGCGCAGTTTAAAGAGTTGGGTGCTGACCTACCATCTCGTTCACAGTTCTCAAAGCGCTTGAGAAGAAAAAAGTATGGATCGTCAACTTTGACTGGTTTGATCTGTCGACGGGTGGTTTCGAGAGAAAGCTCCCGGAGAGACTGTACAGTCTGCGCCCTCGCAGAGGCAAACGAAACCTGCGCAAGAAACGCAAGTCCCACCACTCCCAGGTCCATGTTGCCTCTGCTCTCCTTCTCCCCAAATGTAGGAGAAAAGAACTAAAACATCTTTTTCTTAGCATTGTACCGCGTGCACATCGATCGCTACAACTTTCCTTACGAGATTGAAATCACTCGCGGCGATGGCCAAGACCCTGCCACACTCGAGCGGTACAAACTCTACGTAAGTTTGACGCGCAATCCAGGGAAAAGAAAAAAAGACTCTCGTGATAGCTGAGGCATTGCGGAAACAAAAGTTGTTTGAATCGACCGCCCAGCCACCGCTGTATCTCTTCGCGGGGAAATACTACAAACGCAAATGGGCAAGGCCTATACACTTGCCTCGCAGCGAGACACCCCAGCAGCTTGGGCGACAACTCGCGCTGTTCAAGAATTTTTTCAGAGTGAAGACTGGTCTGGACTGGGAAGACCGGGTGATATACTACGGGACGACGTCGAAGGACAAGTTTCAGTACACACCTCCTGTAAGTGAGTTTTTCATAATCAGAGACACTCTCAGGGAGAAAATGTTGCACGTACAGAGAGGAGGGGATCAGAATCGGGCACAAGGAATGAGGGCTTTTGAGCGAGGAAGTGAAAAATTCAAGATCGTTGGCTAATTTCTTCAATTTACTTTTTTCCCCGTCTTGGTAGCTCGGCGGGAAGCCCGTTGGCCGTCGTACGCTGTTCTCGGCGCAGTATTGCTAGGAGCTGAATGCTGCACTGCGAGGCTGGCCGGCTCCCTCTGACTGTGGACGATGCGCAGAAACGGGGCACGATGATGGCGAGAACAAGCTCGGTCCAGGTAGGACTGGCGATGACCAGGACGCCAATACTGGCGATGTGGGAGAGGAAGAAAAAGAAGAAGAAGAAGAAGATGATGATGATGAAGAAGAAGAAGAAGCCGAAATCGCTGCAGACAGTGACTGCAATGAGAACGGCTCGTTTGCTCAACATGTGGAATTTGAGGGCTACGAGAGCTCCGAGGACGACAACATGAGCATCGTTAGTGACGACCAAGAAGACAGGCTTGGCTCAGAACTATCTAAAGAGGAAGAGCACCACTGGCCAGGTAAAGAGCATTTGACGGACTGGCATACATCATCGGGTAGCAAGGCGGCGCATTGCGATTTCCATCACCACATGGATGTCATTGAGTTGGGCAACATGGCATCGTGAGGCACTGGGCTGGCGGTTGCTCATCTTCATAACGGGCGCTTCTTGTTTGTCTTCAAACACTCTGAGAATCAACGCGTTTGGGGGCTTACTTTCATTGAGCAACGGGCGCTTCTTGTTTGTCTTCAAGTACTCTGAGAATCAGCGCGTTGGGGGGGCTTACTTTCATTGGGCAAAGGGCGACGTCCTAGTCATCGAAGAATCATGGACTTTTCTTTCTTATTGTAGTGGCATACATACAGCCGATGCTAGCGCCTGCGCGTCCATTGAGCCCACGATCAAAATCTCAACTTCGGCATCACAAATACCAACAACACCAGAGAAAGCATCATCCCATACACCCAGGCATACAGCATCATGCGTCCCCACCAGCCTTTCCCTTCCGTCATTCTCCTCAGTGCGCCCATTCTGCCTCTCGCAGCGTCCATGCTCTGTTCCGTCTTGGACATGCCTTCGCCCGCTTTCTCCAGCACATCCTTGTCGGCGTCGAGTGTAGAAGAAAACTTCTGCGAGCTAGCCTTGAGCGCGCCTGCTATCTTGAGAATCGATTCTGACAGCGAGTCCTGCTCCGCTCGTTGCTGGTCGAGGATCGCTTCGGCCGTGGCGGTGGATACTTGCGGTTCGGCTGCTGGTCTACGTCGGTTCGCAAAGAGTGCTGCGCGGGCGGAAGTATGAGAAGAGGGTGATGGGGCCGATGGCCGAGCACGCAGTGTTGAAGATGTTTGTGTGGGAGGGAGTTCCGCTGCTTTGACGATGACGTCTGGTTTGACAGGCTCTTGAATGATCGGCTCAGGGGGCAAAGGTTCAGAAAAGTGTTCGATTGGGCCGTCATGTTGGTCGCGATGATCTGAGGGCGCTGTTGAGTCTACACTTTCATTGGGAGTATCTAAGAAATCGCTCAACAGATCTTCACCCTCCAATCTGCCGTCGTCGTCGTCGTCGTCATCTTCGTCGTCCTCTGCGGCCATCTGACAGAACTGTCAGCTGCTAAATTGTCTGGGAGCGACCGCAAGCGCCAGGGGTTCAGGGTGCTGCGCCTAACGTGTTTTATGTCTTGTAGTCGATCGATTATCGTTTCTAGCCTATCGCGGTTCTCATTCAAGAGAGTCTGCGTCTCGGTTCTCTTACTCGGCGCTTTGATTTGCAGAGCATCTTGCTCGAGCTTGGTCAGAACAGACCGCGCGTGTTGAAGATTCTACGTGTGCAAATTCAGTTAGCCGACGACAAAGTTGACGGCGCTCCTCGATGGCGATTATACGTATTCTGCCTTAATCCTTTCGTATTCGTTCCTTCTAAGACGGCGTTCACGCTCAGGCGACGGATGTACGATATGCTGCTGCAGGCGGAACAGCAGCTGTGTCAATTCTTTGAGGGCCGTCTCGGGCGATGATCCGGTGTCCTCGAGGAATGGCGTACCTTCCGAGAAGGACACCATTTCGACTGACATACTAAGGCCTGGGGGATCGGCAAGCTGACAGAGGTTATTGGCAATATTTGTTCAAAGAGCCATTCGGAGGAAGCTTGTGTGGCTGAAGCTCTTTTTTCTTGGCGCCACATTGCACGGTATGGATGCAGTCACAACCGCGATCCAATCAGGATGTGGCAGTGTGTCGCCGACCACCATCGATCAAATTTCTCAACATCCGCCCCTCGTTCTCCACCCATTACATGATCCTCATAAATAAATCCTTGAATTGCTACGGGCTGTGTTCTGGCATTTAGAAACTCGGTTTTCTTCTAACCGTGTCTTTCAATAACGGTTTTGGACCATCTCTATTGAGAAAAGACAGCAAGCATGATTCAACGGTGATGTTTCGTTATTGACTGATCTATGCGTCGTCGAGACGCTGTCATTCTGTGAGTAAGTCGTCTGTTGACGAGGTCTAGACTATGGACCCCCTGGGGTGTACAGCTGTAGCGTATTGGCCTAGCGAAAATACACTCTGCGGGACAAGCAGCAAGCACGTTTCGTACCGATCAAGGTCTTCAGTCTTTCTGCAAAAGCTGACGCGTATGCTTCGCTCTGTAGTGATAACCCAAACACGGCAGGGCCTGACTTTTTCCAAATTGAGTCGATTCGGGATAGCAAAGCGCTGCTGTCCTCCAACCTTGGTCATCGCTGTGTCCACGACACCAAGCAGACGTCCTGTCGCGGGACCAGTCGTGTCGATTTCCAGATGCCACGCGGTGGCTACCCTGGAGCGACATACATGCTTGGGGAAAACTGTCTGTCTGTCGAACTTCGATGTGGCAGATGTAGCCCGGTTTTGGTGAAGCCGCTCGTAACTCCACCCTTTACCAAAAGTCGCACGTCCGCAGAGCATCAAGACCTGGTTCCGAGTATAGTGTGGCAGCATGGTAAGTCAAATCACATTGTGATCCTTTCCATGCTGACAGCGTCCTTTGCAACAACTGCCTTCAGTCCTAGTCTTCTGCTTGCTTTTCCAGACCATGACGGAGCCTCTCCTCCTGCCTCTTCCAGTGGCCACCCTCCTCGTAGTCGGAGCTGATCTTAAGCGCTTTTCTCAGACGCTCGCTTTCCTTAATCTTGGCATCAGCCATTTCATGGACTTGATGCTCCTTGAATGTTTTTCTCGAGTTGGGGGCCCTCTCTCCTTTGTCAGCCTCGCCAAGTAATTTTTTCCTCAGTGCATCGCAACGCTCGTCGATCTCTTCTTCGTCGAGCCTGTGTACGAACGTGAGTCAAAGGACCTGGCGCGGCCAACGAAAGTGTGTAGCTTACTCTTCCTCTTCAAGCTTGTCCCTCAAGTCGAACACCTTCACTTCTATTTGCCGCTTGCGATCATGTTCTAGGATGCCCTTGTCCGGTTGTCGTTGTTTGTGACGTAAGTTGTCCAGGTCTTTGGGATACGGCGCTCCGTGATCTCTTGGCTTGAGATGCGCAAGGTTGCGCTGTACATATCCAGAGGTGCCGCTGCCTCGAGGCGTCGAAAGCCCTACGTTCTCGGACATTTCTCTTCAAATCGGTTTGGATTCCTCAATGCAAACGATCTTGGCGAACTTGCCATCCAAACGGGGCTTCTATGAACGGTCCAGTTCAGTTCAGGCAGGCGGTGAAAGTAGGCGTGCCTGAGAGGAGCGGCAGAATTGACCGTGGCGGGGGATTTCAACGTACATTAGAGTCATCTACTAGCGTTAAACGTCTCAGTCGATCCGCCAGACAGAGAATATCAATGCTCTTTCGCAAATAGTCCAAAGACTCCTGAGTGCCGATCATCCTCCCACAACACCTGGACATTTCTGACCAACAGATTGTCATGCCTCATCTGCCTCCGGGCTTTGGCTCGAATTCCGGTGATGGTAGGGAACCTGTTTTCCCACCCGTGACCAAAGACCACATTCAGAATTGCTCCTACGACGCATGGTTTTCGAAGTATCGCAGCTCGTCTTTGAAGTCGAAAATAATTCCGCTTCCTCAGGTCTTTGTGGCGTATCTTCAGGAGGACGGGATTTTGTTGGCTGACGAGGATTCGGCCGTTGCCCTTGCTGATCCCGAGTGGCACTCAGCTGGGGCAATGGGCACCCCAACGGCCAGATCACAGGACGACTCGTCTGATGAGGACAGTGAAGACGAGGCGGTTCGGCTGCCGCCGAATCAAAGGTTTCCAGATGTTCATGAGCAGATCAAGAAAGTCATCGTCGAACTTGGCGGAGCAGTGGCTCCAAAATTGAACTGGTCAGCACCCAAGGATGCCAAGTGGGTGTCGCCACATCAAAATACACTCAAATGCACGTCGCCAAACGACATTTACTTGTTACTCAAGTCATCATCTTTCGTCTCGCACGATCTCGACCATGCCTTTGACGGCTGTACACCTGCGCCCCCCTCACGACCATTCGCACCAGTTCTTGTGCTGCGACCCTTCTTCACACCACACGTGGCCTTAGAGTTCCGTTGCTTCGTCAAGCACAGGTCGCTGATTGGCATCTCGCAAAGAGACTTGAATTATTATGCCTTTCTCAGCGATCTGCTCCCACACCTGCGAAATAAAATCAACAAATTCTTCATGGACACGCTGAGACTGACTTTCCCTGATGCTTGCTTCACCTTTGATGTATATCTTCCCGAAGACCCGGTGGCAGATGATGGTTTAGGCAGAGTCCGTCTCATGGATATCAATCCATGGGCGCCACGAACTGATTCTTTGCTCTTCTCATGGCAGGAACTTCTTGATGCGGACGTCAAAGCTCCTCTTTATGGATCTGCTGCAGCTGAACATGTTGCGGAATTAAGCGCCGACGAGACGGCAGCAGAAGAGGCCGATGACGATGTTGCCGTCAATCATCATTTGCATGGGTTGCCTGAGCTAAGAATCATCGAGAAGGATGATCCTGCCGCGTTCAATTTTAGCAGCCCGCAATATTCAGCCCACAAGCTACCAAGAGAGGTTGTCGATGCCAGTATGGCCGGAGAGGGAGGCTTAAGGGAGTTTGCTCAGCAATGGAAAGAGATCACTGAGGGTAGAGCCAGTGGTTTGTGGGATCATCAGCGTGGCCAACGTTCATGAATAGAAACACGGCGGTTGCGTGGTGCAGTGTCCTTCATGTACTGTGCGTGCAAACAGGTGGCTCGCGCGTCACGTGCGTGTTTACCCCGAGACGCGTTGCTATCGTCATGGCCGAGAAGTTGTGAAAGCGAAAGTGAGCAGGAAGTGAGCAGCTCTTTCTGCTTTCTAGAAGAAACGCCGGGAAAGCCTGAGGCACCCACCTTTTACCATCTAGATTCGGATCTTCTGCTAAACTGGAATCACTGCACCTCTGCATCTCGTCTCAGGTCACGTTTCTCAGACTGACTGCATTGAACAACAACTATCTGTGAATCACACCTACGGAAAATCTCCCATCTTGGCGGCCTGTCCCACTGAGGCGCTAAAACAGCTGTGCAACGATCCGATCGCCCTTGGGCCCATCGACTTCCCAAAATGGACGGCTGTTTTAGCAGCTGCGACGAAAGTCCAGATGCCAACTGCGTTCAAACAGACCTTGACCAGCTGGTAGCAAGCGTGCCGCAGTACAACCCTCGCTTTTCATCTGACCCGACCCTCTCTGTCATTGCACCGCACGCTCTCTTTACCAGTCCTTTCGCAGCTTCGCGAGCTGCAGTTCCACGAAGTCGAGGAAACCGCGTCTTAAAGCCTGAGCTAGACGTACGTCGCTCTAGACCACACAACCTACCTCGTGGATCAGACCAGCTGGAGCATTATTCTTTACATGTCAATTCTGGACCCATCGGCAATGCAACGCAACTGGGACACCCGTCTGGCAACAAGAATGAGCGATCAGATCAATTGACAGGCTCTGGCGACTTCATACGCCCCGCGAATTCAGATGCTGACCTTGATTCATCGATTCACTTTACTTTTGATAACGGTGCCAGAGGCCTCCCTGCAGACAACGAGCCTAATTTTAATGGCGGCGGAAACGCGCCACCCATCATCGCGGGCTCGCGCAACTTCGCCCATACGCAGACCAAGCCGCACAACTCTTCGTCAGCGCTCACCGCTGCAGACGTTGTGATGAAGTCGTATGCAAATGTGAAGATCGATAGCACCCTTTGCCGACGGTTGGCAGGAGAGGTAGCTCGTAGGCAGCCTACACAAAGACGTGGGGATCAAAAACTCAATATCGAGCGCCGCAGCAACGTGGAGGCGGTGCTAGCTCATGTCACCGGCGTGGTGGCTCCTCAGCCCTGCAAGAATTGCCGCAAAGGGCATGGGCCATGGACCGAGTGTGTAGTCTATGGGGGGCAAATGTGTGGTAGTTGCGCCAACTGCTGGTACAACGCCAGTGGCTCGAGGTGTACGTTTCATGGTTAGTGTCTTCCCTTCATCCCAATTCAACAGCGGGTAGGAATGAGGCAACAAGATTCGTGAGCATTGACTCACATCTTGGCCAGAGAACAATAACCCTCAGCCCTCGCAGTATCCTCCGCCTGTGGCGACATCATCAAGTATATCCGTAATGAACCCACATGCGCTGCCCCCGGCAATGCCACCCCACACCAATCCGATGATTTCAATCGCAGAGGCGGCTGCAAACGAGGCTCGGCTTATAGCCAGTAACGCTATGGGGGACATCATGGCGCTTACAAAGCACCAGCGCTACGTTGCAAGGATTCAGGCTGCGGCGGAGGAGCTCGGTCTGCGTCTCGCAGAGTACGACGACTACATACAGACACCCGAAGGCACAAACGAGTATCAGAGGGAGTTGCTGCTAGCTCAGCATGGTGACATTTCTATGGACGAGGGCTCCCAGAGTGATCCCTCGAATCCGAGAGACAGCATTTGATGAGCAAGACAGCACTTGATGCAGATCTGCACAATGTTCTAGATCATGTACCATTTACGACGCACGATTTACGTCGCCATGATATTCGTCCTGCCAAGTTGAGCAGACGAGGGCACATTTGCGAACCCATAAGACACAGCGGCGAAGGCGAGCTTGGCAGGTTTGTCACGCATTTGCAGTCGCATTCCTTCACCTCAACTATTCTTTTCTGGTGGCTGCGCTTTGCTGATTAACTCAAATGACATGTTGATCTGCCTTTGTTTTTTTGTCACTCTTCACCACTTTATCTTTTTTTGGAGTGGAGGATGCAGGGGCGTGTGTCCTCTATCAGCTGGTCAAATTGATCGGCTTTCTTTCTTTTTCTTTTCTATTCTTTTCTTTTCTTTTCCCTTTTCTTTTCACAGTCGTATATTGCTCAAGGACAGGCGACAGGAAGTAGGTCTTGAGTTCGTTAATCTAGCTGGGACTGTCACGAAGGGGCCACAGGGAAGACCAGGGTTTGGACAGTTGGTTTCTTGGCCGGTGTGCACATTCTGCACTACGAGCAAAAATCTCAATTTTGATGGCAAGAGATTTGAACCAAGCGACTATTGAAAAGTACCAAAGGCTACAGACGTATAATTGACACTGCTGGTACTAATAGCCATCTGTGTCATGATGCTGATGCTGACGAGACGTTGGATCGAAATCAGCCACCAACAGTTCGCATCAATCTACGTGATTTGTCTTCTAGTATAATGATGCACTGATACACATGCAATTCCATCTCCATGGCAGCAGCAAATCTGGAAAAAGGTGCATGTATTAATTCTCTCATATACATGGCCCCTCATAAAAAAATATGTCCAACCTCTTTGCCCCGGAACTCATTTGGTGCAACCTTGTCAGATTTTCGCCTTGGATAATGTTATATGCATTTCAGCAAATAATGCTGGGAAGAGAAAAACAGGCCAAATGACAACAAGTTAAAACCCACGCCAGGCCAAAATCGAACCTCAAAGAAGCTCTTTGTTTTCGTGATTACACAAGGTAGGTAGGTGACCACCATCAGACGCATTGCGCCTCACTGTTGAAATACATTGTTGTGGAAGATGAAAAAGGAAATATGAGAAAAGTAGCTGGTGTCATGGAGAGAGAATTTTTTTTCATGTCTTTTCTGGCGTCTTGTCAAACATCGCATGTTTGCGTGTCTCGGCCTTCGCTCTCCCGTCTTTTATTCGGGGGTGGCTTGCTCGTACGAATGCATTCGATGCGCTTGTGACGATTGTAGTTCCTAGAACTGCGAGCCACTGAACGACAGAAGCTCGTGATGATCCCTAGTGCAGCGTAAAGCGCAAGCATGGGCAACCCCCAGCCAGCAACTCCCAGTCTCTTGTCGCACGTTGGTATGAGAACAATGAAGAAAGATTCATGAGCCGTATCTCCATGGCCCCTTAGAGGTCGTCATCGAGCTGAGGGTATTCGTTTCGCGACGCAAAGAAAAAGATTTGTAAAAACGGTTGCGCATTTAGATCAGACCACACAACCGAAGATTCTCCTGAATAATGATGTCTGTTATATGATGTTAGCGAGTCCACGTCACCAAGGAAGACGATGCACCGAGCACGAACCGTTGACAGCTGCCATGACGAAGCGTATCTGGGTTGTATCCGTAGCGCAGGTGAAGTGAGTGTAAATTTGCTTAGTCTCGTGCTGATTTAGGCTGACAAAACGGTTGAGGATATAGTCGCAGGCAGCCGCATAGTCATCGCCACCCTCATAGTCAGGGAAGTAGTTCTTCATGGGGCTGACTGGCAGCTTCTCCTTGAAGCGATCTATCTTGTTCAGGAACAGAATGATTGAGGTTTTGATGAACCATCTCGAGTTGCAGATGGAATCGAACAGTGTCAATGCCTCCTGCATTCGGTTGACAGTCTCGTCTTCGAAGAGGAGCTGATCGTACTCGGAGATGGCAACGAGAAAAAGGATGGTCGTGACGTTCTCGAAGCAATGGATCCATTTTTTTCGTTCTGAACGCTGGCCACCGACGTCGAACATGCGATAGGTCAAGTCCCCGATTATGAATGTTGTTTCCGTGATACCAGTCGTCTTGACTCGAGATCGCAAGACATCTTGGTCATTCGGCATATAATCAGGGGCTGCAATGCGGGTGATGTTATCGAAATAGCTGTACGCAGTCAGTAAAGACGTCGTCCCGACAGGCACATTAGCCAGTGCGAAAAGTCTGCGACAGGTGTTCCCTTACTATCGTGCAGAGTCGTTCAGTTGATACTCTCGGGATCGCTTGAAGCATTCTTGCACGCCGCGATCTTTCCATAGAGCTTCGATGGCACCGCCGACTTCGGGGGGTAGCACTTCGCCTTCTATCTGGGCTGGCTGCATGAAAATAGTCTGGACGTGATACTCCATCCGCTGGTCTTCCAACGGCAGTTCAAGGGATTCCATGGCCTCAAGAATTACGCGCATAGATTGGACTGTGTTGCTGAAAATAATCTCCTTGAAGGACTCCCGCTCGTCGCGAGAGTAGCCGCCCTCGTGAATCAACTTCATTTGCTTCAGAATCGTCGATTTGCCAGATTCACCAGCCCCTATGTGCGCAGTCAGTCATCTGACTCTGCACATTGGCACCTTGCTCGGCTCGAAATTGATGGTTGGCCAGCATAATGTGTTACGGCCGTTTGAGGATGAAGCCCTGTGTAAACCTACCTAACAAGAGCATCTTGATCTCATTCCTTTGCATCATCTTGTCTCGTTTCAGCTGATTATCGATCTCCTCGTTCCGGGCCTTGCCCTCCTTCTCCTCTGTGCTCATTCCGCAACCCATCTTGGCGACCGTGGGATATCGGCGACGTGGCTAGGTTGGGTGTGACAGGAACTCTCGGCAGGGTCGACAATCGAGTTTGACCGCTTGTAATCAGCTGTTTCCAGCGACGAACCAACGCTGGAAAAGGAGAACGCCCCGTTAGCGAAAAGAACGAATATGGAAGGCTGGAAAATTCGCGATTTCGTCGGACGGTACGGCGGGGGGGAAGACAAGACCAATTGGGCACGAAAATCAGAAAAAGAAAAGAGTAGTAGGTCAAGGCGATCAGGAGTTCGCAGCCGAATTGCCTAGGGGTTGCAAAGCAGATTGTGTTTTTTTCTTCTTCTTTTGACAGTGGCAGCACGACTCATGCATGTACACGGGAGGCTGGTTTTCTCTTTCTCTCTCCTCGACGAGGCCAACCAAGCGCGGAAAGGGAGGAGAGTCCAGGCAAGACAGTTTGCTGCACTTGAAAGAAAAGAAACCGATCATCGAAAATGAACATAACTTACCAAGCAAACTGGTGCCAGCGACAAACAAGGCCAATTGAGGGCAAGGACGGGCGCGGGCGCGATGCTCGATTGCGGACCGGGGAGTTGTAGAGGAGAGGAGGGAGAGGAAAGGCAACGGGCGCACGATTCAGAGGTGTTTCCGGTGCAGAGCAACGCTGCAGGCTGGACGGTGCCGAGCAGACGGTGGACAGGGAAGGTGGAAAGACAAGGCTAAACTGCGCTGGGATGAGGACCCCCATCTGGAAGCACGGGGGACCGGGGGTGGTGATGAGCGCGCGCGCACGCTGGCCACATGGACCCAACCAGCTGGCAGCCAGCGGCCCGAATCACAGACCAGACTGGTGGCTGGAACCGAGTTGAATATCCGCGCCCCGTTCGTCTTTTACTCGTGCTCCCGCGAGACCGGTAGATACTTTAGGTATGTACGTGCTATCCGGCGCTTAGCTACAGACTCTGTCGGGTTGCGATCTCCATGGCGACCCTCCTATTCGCCCCCGAGCTCGAGGTGCACGGAGGTCTTGACGGAGCGCCAGTGCGGTGCAATTCCGTTTTCGGCTGGGCGCCTGGCCACTTATTCTCCCAGAGCTAAAATACCATCGAGGCTGACAGGCAGCTGAACCTCGCGCGGCTGTGCGTACGTGCGTTCGAGAAGAGGCAAATGTACAGATGGACGTAGGTCCGCACTGTACACACATCGGCTGACTCCCTGGCAGGCAGGAGGGCCGGCCCTTGGCTCACGTCTCTCGCTGGTATTGTATTACACCACCATGTCGAGTCGCTCCCCCAATTCAAGCCTCAGATGGTGGTGCGGCAAGGGGGTTTTGGAGATTAGAGGAGCGGGTCTGCGACGTACATTACGTCTGCGCAACGCAGCCTTGGCGCCGTGCCTTTGGCTGGGAAGGAGCCAGCAAGGTGCTAGGGTCCTTGCTTGCTTGTGGAAGTGCATGTTGTACAGTACCTTCCATACATCCCTCACCTCGTGTCTCTGCGCGCCCGGTCCAGCAGCACATGACACGGGCCGGACAGGCGGCTGCTGGGCGTTTGGCTACTTAGCCGGGATGCCTGTGATTTTTTTCCATCGCTGCTTTCGCACGATGATATCGTCGTCACCTCCTCTGCCAACAGTTGCTGATCTCACTGATCCCCTCCCTTTTCCTTGCGGACGGCTGCGATTCGGGACCAAAGAAGAAAGAAAAGCAAGAAAGTACCCCGCCCAGCGTTACCGTCGGCGACGCGGTATTTGACATCAGGAAACAATTCCAGAATACCTGAGCGAGGGAAACAAGCGGACCCCGTCCCTGAAAGAAGAGCGGCTCCAGGGTTGACGGGGCCGAAGGAGTGCCCCTGAACCACTATGTCGACGAGGCACCATCAACATTATTCGTTGTACACATTGAACGAGTGGGCCCTTCTCGTCCTCCCATCGAAGGTTGCATGCATGCCTGGGACTGGGAGGTAGCTTCTAATCAGCCTTGTTGCAGGCCAACGAATGCGCGCAGATGTCTTCTCGTTTGCCGCAAACTGGCGGGGTGCTCAAAGTCTCTACGCATTTCAGCAATCTGCTCTTCAGGCGATCAGGCGGCCCTTCTCATCAACGGCTGCCTGCGGCGACGATCAATGCAGAGCTGATTCTTCCCCGGCTAAGTGCGGAACCTGGGTGAACCCATACGCAACTTTCCGATGAATTAATGCGGGCACTATACCGTTATATTATCAACGCCGTCCGAGGCCTAGTGCCCCGGCTACTGAGTTACTGCACAGCGCCTGAAACAAAATCTTGAGCGAAGTCAGAGAAGCCAGGGGACCTCTTGGGCACGATACTAGCCGCCCTACCGTATTTTCCGTTCTCGTTGCTTGTCGCACTCTACTGTCCAGAAGCTCAGCATCATGTGGCGGGTGGATGAGGAGCAAATTGCTCTCGGTCAATTGTCGAGGGAGCTCCGTGCCCAGTGAACCGCCTCCGTGGGCCATCTCGAGACCGCCGATCGGGGGCGTAGTGACAGACTAAAACGTCAAGTGGGAGATCTGTCAGCGTGTCGAGTCAGTAACCAGCCTTGAAGTGGAATCCCGAAAGGAAGGTGTACAAGAAGAACTCCTTCTTTCTTCTTCGAGAAGTTCGACCTCGCTCAGTGAATACGATGGTTGCGCCAAGAAAATGATGACATTGCAAAGCTTCGTTCTAGGGCAAATGCACTGCTTCTGACGCCGGCCTTCGCACCTCGCCGGCGGTCAGTCTGAGAAGGATCCGTAAGCTGCGCAGTCTCCATACGGAATCGGAGCTCTAGCCAAAGGCAATTAACATTGGCGACCGATGCAAGGTCTACGAAAGCTCCGACCGCGTCAAGTCAGCCTGACAAGTCCTTTTCGCGTCTCGCTTGCTGCGAAATCTGCACGCTGTCTGCCAAACTGAGAGCTATCTGATGCATCGCATGACATGCTATGTGCTTGGTATAATCGCCAGTATACATAAGTGCTACACATGTGGTCACCACCGATTCGTAAGACAATGCGGCACCTCTCGAGATCGCTCAGGCATGCAAACATCACAAGCTGAGCTCCGGGGGAAGTCCCGGTTGGAGGAGACTTTTCGCAAGTAGTTGGCGCGTTACAAGCGGGATGACGGCGAGATGGTTGAGAAGAAGTTGCAGTCCACATCCGTGTCTCAGGAATCGCGGCTTACACCTGAAGCAAGCGAGGCGCTCGCGTGAGTCGGCGCAACCGGATCTGGCACAACAGTTTAAATGGGCTGGACAGAAGCTCGTTGCATCAGTTTCATGTCACAGACGGCGCCCATATCCAGCACAAGCATTCGATTATGCGTACTTTCGAAGCCAGACTCTGGTTGGATGGTTCTGTTCGGGTTACCACCGGAGAATGCTAAGATAGTTCGCATCTTGTTTCATCTGTCTTGGTCTTCCTGAATAGCTTGAGGACCGCCGGGACAGAGCTCTACCTGATATTTGCTCCTCGGCGTCTCGTGTGTACAATGAACTCGTCGTGCCCCTGGTCCTCTTGCATACGGTCTCCATCCCCGGTCCCCACCAAGTACCAATCATAACGCCTTGTTGGTTGCTGCATTATGGCTTCCAGAAGAGATAATTCAACAGCGAACCTCGCGTCGGCTGCATCCTCCCATTGGTCGTTCGACACCGACGTGAATGAACCTACCGCGAAACCAAGCTAGCAGCAACAAGCAAGTTGTTCGAATCTGCACAGACACTCAGAGCAGCCTTGGCAATTCCAGCGTGCCGTCGAGAAACTGTGGTCGTCTGAATGCGTACCCACCAGGATGCGAGACCAGTCCCCTGACCGGGATGCAGAGGCGTAGAGAAGACCATAATCCGACTTTGCTAAGGCTAAGGAAGAGTTGCGGAGAGGGTCGTCGCTGCGGGGTTCTGCTTCTTGAAACGCATTGCAAAAGTCTTTCCAAGAGCGGCGATTCGTCCTCTGGGAAATCGACGACTGTTCGTGTTCGTGTTTTGCTCGCAAAGTCAATGCAGCGGAGATGACTTTTGAGACGAAGGTTTCCCATTGGTCGGCCTGTTGAGATTGGTAACATTTGGGGCCAAGTCAGCCCTTCGCCCCGGTTTCCTGTCGCTACCTTCACGGGCCATCAGTAAGCTGCAAGGCAACCGTCCAATCTTTGCCAAGGTGCTTCCGACTTTCTGCGAGACGGCGTGGGCGAATGACGGGACGAGGCATGAATGTGGCCGGCCTGCCTCTCTCTCTCTCTCCCTCTCTCTGTCTCTGTCTCTCGATGGCTACATTGAAATTGCGCGGGCCATCGTCGCATTGTTTCTTGGGCCTTCATCCCAATTGTTGAGTGGCTGGTGCTTGAACATTCCGCCCCCCCCCCTTTCCTCGAAATCATTCTCACGGTTCCAGCAGGGGACATGACTCTCACATGAGACGGGGGCTCGGCGGGTTTCAAATTTCTAGAAGCCTTCCATGGCTCCGCTCGAGTCTTTTCCTTGCAGCCAACAGACCCTCATTGCACTGTACGTACAGTCCGTGTCGTATTATACAGTACGGCGTTGGACTGTGTATGCATGTCTGCATCTATACGTTTCTGCGCCGTAGTATGTATGCAGAGTTCTCTGCCGACTTTACCGATTCGCCAGGGCCATCGAAATGCTGCATGTCTGTTTCTGCATCAGAGGCCAACCGTTGGTGGGCAGCCTGCGTCGCCCACAGACACGGCAGGCCGAGGTTGTGGCGGGCCTAAGGGGGAATATCGCAACGGAAGGTCGCGGCAAGTCCGTAGTTCACCAATCAGCTACGGAGGGATATGTGCATTAAAGGCACGGGAACGTGAGCGCGGAGGAGTTCGATAGCAGTGTTTCATTCCCAGACCGAATTGGCAATTTATGCGGATGTGCAAGACAGGTTTTCTGAACACGGCTGCCGATTGTTATGACAAGCTGACCATATTTGGAGAGGGGGGGGGGTAACCATTATCACTACGGTCGCCTTAATTGTTTAGTTTGATGTATTTAAAATATCCTTGAATTTTCTATCAAGTTGTAAGAATCTTGAAAAATAAAATAGATTACATTCATCTTTATAAACAATCTAAAGTTCGAAGGGCGGGCGGGCTAGAAGTGGGATCATGGCTAGAATTCAGGTTCTATTTGGGTATATCTTTGATTGATTGGGTGAGCTTTTTCGAACAGTCGGGTTACGCGCAAACACGCCTGCTCATGTCTGTTCACCGGCTGCCAGCCCAAAACCAGCGGAGCATCGATCTTATGTAGGAAGCGTTTGACGTACTACCTTTGCGACCTGAGTTCATCTGGTGGTCTCTTGACCAGCGAATCAGCGAACAGCTGTTTTTTCGATGAAATGCAACAATCTGCCAGGTGGTCGTCTTTACGACTCTCGAGCAAGACGTCATCCGAGTTCTCCAAGCTTTTCGTCAGGCGCCATCCCAGGCAAGCCTCGACCGAACCTCTTGCTCCCCAAGGTCCGTAGTCCCGTCACAACAGATTCGCGGCCACAGCAGAAGCATGGCGGAACTCTACTTAGTACGCGACGTTTGGAAAAGGCTGTGATCGCTGGCTCATTTAGCTGATCTAGTCGCCCCACAAAAACAGCCATGACCTGCGCCCGTACCAGCACCGACACCACCAGCCATCGAACAGTGAGCATGTCTTAGGCAGCTCCAGCGACATCCGGCTTGCTGCGGCCATTGCCAAGTGCTGGCGGTGACAATATCGGCCAATTGCCTTTGCGCCAATCATATCAATAACACCAGAACGATTGCTTTACTCCAGGGCACGATTGCCCTTCCTCTCGCTTCGCAATGGCAATTCCCATGACCAGGCTCGGCGGCCGAGGTAAGCTCCAGTTCTGTGGAACAGGCGTGCGGAAACGGCCTGACAACGTCAATAGCCCTGCACTCCGCCGACAACGATGACATTGAACGCGAGTATGACAGACTCCGCGACCAAGCTCGTCTGGAGAATGATAAAGCGCATCAAGCCTCGAAGCAAGTGCGTATCCGTCGCTAGGAAATCGCCCCTTCCCCTAATGGTACTGATTCCTTCAATGGCAGTCACAAGAAGCTTTCCGCGCTGGCGACCACGACAACTCGCAAAAATATTCGCGCGAGTCAAAACAGCACTATGCGAAGCGGGACGACCTGAATCAACAAGCTGTCGACTACATCTTTCGTGAGAACAATGCTCCTGGCAAGGTAGACCCGGATGCAATCGATCTCCATGGTCTATATGTCGAAGAAGCCGAGCGCATTCTCGAAGAGAGGATCCGTGCCGACCAGCAAAGGGGCCAGGAGCACCTGCATGCAATTGTGGGCAAGGGCAATCATTCCACGGGGCACGTGCAGAAGATTAAGCCCAAGGTAGAACAGCTTTGTCGAGAGTTAGGCCTGAAGTACAGAACCGAAGAGAACGCGGGCAGGATCTACATCAACTTGCAAGGCGGCGAGCCGCTCAAGCCAGGACAGCAGCATGGCGGACAGCAGCCGCCGCAGCAGCACCACCAACAGCCTCAATACCACGGTGGGCAGCAGCAGCAGCAACAGCATGGCGGACAGCAACAGCACGGCGGACAGCAGCAGCAGCAACCAAATGAGATGGAGGAGCTAGTGGGTAAGATATTGCCCAGGATCTTGAAAAAGCTCGAGAAGGCTTGCTGCACCGTCATGTAGGCTGTGGCGCTCGCTATGTTTTCTCTGGCGTCCCTCTTTTGGTTCTTCTACCGGATTTTTTTTGTATATCCTTTCTCGGAAACTTCATGCACGTAATTTATTGTCTGGATCTGTATCTACATCAAAGCCGCAAAAGGAAATGCGCAGGTACGATCGGGGATTTGGATGCTGATGTAAGAGTTCAAAATACCACCTACTGACGGCGATGAACCACGAATCAATGGAATTGCATATCTCTACCGGGCATTTGTTCATGTCTTCCGTACCGGCGCGGTCTTTATGGACATCTCCGGTGAAGTGCAGCTTGCCGATGGCAGCAATCAAATCGAAGTCGTGTCACGGCGGTCAGCCTTCGTCCGTGTACACGCATGTCTGGATCCCATCAGATTTGGCATGTACGTCGTTTCACGATGAATGAGTCGCCCTTGGCGCAGTGAGAACCACTGGCGCTATAATGAGGGTGTACGGACGAGCAGGAATTCTCAAAGCACGTAGTTCTCTTGTCGCGCCTGATTCTAAAAGCAAGAGCTATGGTTCAAATGCAGTGTTGAGCTCCCTCTGGTCGCGACATTTTTCAAAACCTATGCCACCGAAACACTTGGGCCCAGCGAATTGGCCAGCAACTAACCTGAAGAAACACCAAGGACCGAAGAAATTCTATCGCCTCCAGTTGTGCAGCTGTTGCTCAGGGGCCAGAGCCTCCGAGTCATCAGCCTTTGGGACACTTGGCACTTTGTCCAATGTGAAACCCAATACTTCCATGATGAAAACAACAATCATCTCTGGTAGAATACACAGGCCCAAGTACAGCCATCTGTTGGAGGTGACGTTCGCAAACACGGTAACGCAAGAGTACACCAGGCGGGCAATGACGAAGGGCAGTGAGCCGACGACGCCGAGCAGGATGCGATGTTCGCCCTGAGCCACAAATCCCTGGTTCCTGAAGCCGATGAGTGTCTCAAGACACAGTAATGCGACGGCAGCAATCATCAGGCCAACACCGACATGGCTGGCTGTGGCATAGTCGACTTTGATAGATCCGTCTTCGACGTGGAAATTTGATGAGGTGCCACCAACGATGGTGACTATGATGGCAACGAAGACGAGAAGCTGAATCAACCGTTGGTACATGGGTTTGAGAACAACATGTCCCTGGCGGTTGATTGACTCAAAGACGCGTGAGAGGAGGCCCAGAAGGAGAAGAACTAGGGGGCCAAGGCCAATCCCGGTGACTGTCATCCAGCCAATCCACAGACTGGTGTTTGTAGGGTCATTCATGAGACCAAGGCGCAGACCGAAACCAATTATGCGTGCGAGGGCAAGGATGATGAGGTAGCGCCAGCCAGAGGAGTTGGCGAAGCCATGCTTGATCAGAAGGCTGATGGCACAAGCGAGAAAGACGGTGTAAATGGGTATGCCAATGACAGAGATGATGTCGTAGGTATCCAGGTAAACCATCATGTCTCTCACCGTGCTGCGATCTGTTGTTTAAAATTCCAAATGGCCCTGGAAGCTGGAAGTATAGTTTTGGGAAAATTTCTCCTGTAATGATAGATTGTAGATAGACTCGTAGTATTCAGAAACTTTCGTGATATTGAGAATCTTCTCTGACCTGGAAACAAAACCAAAACCAATGCAATGTTCGAAAGCACAGCAGCCTGTCATTTTTATCCTCTTCGACAAGCGCCACCTCGATTCAGCTGAAGCTGCTCCTCTCGGATCACGGCACGCATCAGCCCTCACCTCTCGAGGCTCGTCTGACAGGACAAGCTATACTGTTTGCTCTGACATAATCCTTCCTCCTTTCTGTCTCTAGCCTCGGGGGTTGGTGGTGGCTTTGCTGTGCAGTCGACGCGTGCAAAGCCACGCAGGCATCGAAAGACTTGCTCGAAAGGGTCTAGCAGGTACTAGGAAGGTGAAGGATCCTCTGTGTGGGGTGGTCAATTGAAGACGGGGGAGACCGACGTGGCGCAACGACCCTGGCAGGTGGCGGTCGAGTCAGACTGCCTACCAGGTTAGGCATGCATTTCGCTCTCGCTCAGCTCCGAAATATCTAGGAGCGAGCGAGCGAGCAAGCGATCAGCAGTCGCCGCTGATCCACGAGGCATTCTTCTATCCTGTAGAGGCAGAAAGGCTTGCTTCATCATCGGCTTGCGTCAGTCTTGAGCAAGTTCTGGCCAACCGAGGATGTTCTATCGTTTCGTGCAGGGCTCCGCCACTCAAGATGGGGATGATTTGGCTGAAGCCATTTTTTGTAAGAGCCCTTTCTTCGTACTCGCAATATCCGGGGTTTCCCGCCGATTTGAGATGCAGCACAAACCTAGAATTGAACGACGTTGAGCGAAGAATCGAATCGAACTTTTGAATCATCGTATTCGATGAGAGACCCAGCTGCATCATTGCCCAGGAAGCTTTCTACTAGTAGGTCGTTTCGCAGTGCGTGATGGGCAAATGTCCAAAAACTCGCCTTAGAAGCTCATCCCCGGCGGCCCACTATGACATCCCACCCGTCTCTATCGTCACTGCTTCCCCAGACCCCACTAATAAGAAAGGCGAAAATCGAAAAAGTCCAGCCTCACAAGTGGTCAGCTGGATTGCTTCTGTTCTCCCTGGCTGCTGCCCCAACAATCATGCCGGTACGTCAGCGCCTGTTGGCAAGTTCGCATTGCCACTATATAGATCATGGCCGGCGGGCGAGGCTGCTAATGTACCAGCTGGGCGCAGTTGATCGTTGTTTCGGGCCTCCCTACGTCGGGCAAGTCCACTCGTGCAAAGCAGCTCTACGATTACCTCGCCGGACGTGTTGCGGAGACGAATCCCCCAAAGTACCGCTTGCATCTTATTTCAGACGATGGGTTATCGATATCCCGCGCCGTCTACGATCTCGCCCCCGAAACACTCCGTCTGCACACGCGATCTGCGAATTCATCGGAAAAGGACGCTCGTGCAGCACTGTATGGCGCCGTGAAGAGGGTCTTATCCGACAAGGACTTCGTCATCCTGGATGGCTTGAATTACATTAAAGGCTGGAGGTACCAGCTGCATTGCGAAGCCAAGGCCGTGAGAACACCAAGCTGTATCCTGCGCGTAGCTTGCTCGCCAGACCAAGCTCGAAAGGTAAACAGTGAAAGGTTACGACAGGCAGGGTCTCCGCCTACGTCAACCGGATCCGAACTCCTCGACGCTGATTCCAGCCATGCGCAACAAAGATCAGCCTCTGGTGCCGGCGCAGCAGAACCCTACGAGCAGCACAATTGGGATAATTTGGTCTTCCGATACGAAGAACCGAATCCCATGACGAGATGGGACTCTCCGCTCTTCGCGGTATTGTGGGAAGATGACGAGGCTCAGACCAAGAGGACCTTTGACGACCTATGGGACGCCATGGCCGGCGAGGGCCGCAAAGTCGTGAAGCCGAATCAGTCAACTATTCAGCGCGGACGCGACGCAGGCGGAGACTATCTTTACATATTGGAGCGCGAGACCCAAGATATCGTCAAGACAATTTTGGAGCAACAAGGCGAGGAAGGGGGCGGCAACATCAGGATACCACTCAACACCGGCGATAAGGACGATGCCACGGTGGAATTGCCTGCTGGGAAAAGGGTTGGCCTGCCACAGCTGCAGAGGCTACGGAGAGCATTTGTGAGCTTGAACAGAGGTGGCATTGGCCTGGACAGCGTAGGCAACATGGCAAGCAAAGGGATGAGGGAAGTATTTGTGAAGTACCTTAATGATGCATTTGAAAAGGATGAATGATTTTTGACGGGAACATTCCCATCCTTTGAAGCAAAAGGATAAGTGGCGTTTTTGGTATTATTTCTTGGGGATTTTACAAGCAGGCTGGATTTCAGAATTGCATATCGCGCAGCGACTTGATGAGATGTTGTTATAGGGGAGGGGGGAATGGAGTTTGCTCGCAAGGTTTGCAGACACAAGCTTTGCTCTCTATTCGTACCCGCCGCTGTCACTCAATGCGCCCGAGTGGCTAAAGGACAGCTTACAATGCGTGTCCCAGGAGGATCTGTACCACTGTGTTCGAGCGTCTTCGGGCACAAGCAGCGAGAGGCTCGAAAGAGACAAGTCGCATTGATGAAACGGCTTTATCAAAACTCCGCATTCAATCGATTCGAAAAGGCCACGCTGCGATTCTGCTCTGGTTTTGTCACTCTGTGTGACAGCGAGCAAAAGCGGCATGCGGGTCTGTAATCATCTGTCTCAGCCAGGAGGCGTGCGTGCGTGCATGTTTGGCTTCGACGGCACACGTACGACAGTTAGTTGCCTGGAGCTTGTGCTTAGTAGTAGCGTTTGGTTTACCACGGTGGAAGGCCACGGAAGCTTCCACTTTTTGCCTCGGGCCCCGGTCCGCGAGCAGGCACTTTCCATGCGTGCATCATCGATTCTCCGGTTCCCGCCAGGGCTCTTGCTCTAACGATTGGCTGCCGGGTGGTGAATACTCGTGCGTGGTGCATACCCAGCTACTTGCAATCTCGCCGTCTGCCCGCCGCCCAGCCAAGTATCCGCCTACCGTCCCACTCCCCACGGCACCCCTACTGTACGTACCTGCTAGCTGGCGTGCTCTCGCCGTAGCCTTCAACAAGGTGCGGGTCAGTGCTTCGACACCTCAACGTACAGCGCCTAGCAACTCGTACGCTTTACCTTCACGTCACTTCCTGCCTTTCCCTTTTCTCCATACTTACATTGCCTCATCCACGCCTCCTCTTCCCTTTTCCCCCGTTGCGTTCCTGGTGCCTTGAACGTCGGAAAGGCTTTTGGAACTTGCGAGGCTGCACGACAGCATACTCACCAGCCATTCTGCTATCGGCCACGTTTGCACACCTAGTTGCCGCAGAAAGTATAGCTTCTTGGAAGCCTCCACCACATCATGGCCTCTCAGCCTGAAGATCACAAGAAGAAGGTCAACTTGACGTGAGTCTGGCCGCATTCACTTGAACTGACATTCGAGACGAAACGATCGCTAATGCCTCTATCTAGCGACCCCTCCGGCGCTGACATTAAACATGTTCGTCGACCGTCTGGTGACATAGCTTCCTTGGACGAGCGCGCTGACCTTTCCACAGGAAGACGACACTGCCACTGCAATTCTCAAGAAGAAGAAGAAGCCCAACCAGCTGATGTATGTCGATTCGCTACGCACAGATAAAGCTGTTTCTTGACATACTGACCGTGATCATTGCAGGGTCACCGATGCCGTCAACGATGACAATAGCATCATTGCCCTATCGGCAACTACAATGGATGCTCTTCAATTATTCCGAGGCGACACAGTTCTGGTTCGCGGCAAGAAGAGAAAGGACACCGTACTCATCGTCCTGGAGGACGAAGAGCTCGATGACAGCAGTGCCCGCATCAATCGGGTCGTCCGCCACAACCTTCGTGTCAAGCACGGCGACATGATCACTGTCCTGCCTTGCCCCGACATTAAATACGTAAGTTGAGCCCGAGTCAAGTCGGCCTCTATCCGCTCCAGGCTTTGAGAGCATCAAGCTAACGCAGTTGGGTCAATCAGGCCAAGAGAATTGCGGTTCTGCCCATTGCTGACACTGTTGAGGGCATCACCGGCTCTCTCTTCGACGTCTTCCTTGCCCCATATTTCCGAGAAGCATATAGACCGGTTCGTCAAGGTGACCTCTTCATAGTGCGTGGTGGCATGCGGCAAGTCGAGTTCAAGGTGGTGGAGGTCGACCCTCCGGAATATGGCATCGTCGCGCAAGATACTGTCATACACTGTGAAGGAGATCCTATCGAACGGGATGAAGAAGAAAACAACCTCAATGAGGTTGGATATGATGATATCGGTGGCTGCCGCAAGCAAATGGCCCAGATCCGAGAAATGGTTGAACTTCCTCTGCGACACCCTCAGCTGTTCAAGTCCATTGGCATCAAGCCGCCTCGTGGTGTACTGCTATATGGTCCGCCCGGTACCGGTAAGACTCTCATGGCTCGCGCCGTGGCCAACGAGACAGGTGCATTCTTCTTCCTTATCAATGGTCCCGAGATTATGTCAAAAATGGCGGGAGAGTCCGAGTCAAACCTTCGAAAAGCCTTTGAGGAGGCGGAAAAGAATTCGCCCGCAATCATCTTCATTGACGAAATTGACTCCATCGCCCCCAAGAGAGAAAAGACGAACGGCGAGGTCGAGAGACGTGTCGTTTCCCAGCTTTTGACCTTGATGGATGGCATGAAGGCTCGTTCAAATGTCGTCGTCATGGCAGCCACCAACCGACCTAATTCAATCGACCCGGCTCTGCGTCGATTCGGCCGTTTCGACCGTGAAGTGGACATTGGTGTTCCTGACCCAACCGGCCGTCTAGAGATTCTACAAATTCACACCAAGAACATGAAGCTCGGCGACGACGTTGATTTGGAGCAAATCGCTTCTGAGACCCACGGCTACGTCGGTTCTGATGTCGCTGCCCTTTGTTCAGAAGCCGCAATGCAGCAGATTCGTGAGAAGATGGATTTGATTGATCTCGACGAAGACACGATTGATGCGGAGGTCCTTGACTCTCTTGGTGTGACCATGGAGAACTTCCGATTCGCCCTAGGCGTGTCAAACCCTTCTGCCCTTCGCGAGGTTGCAGTCGTCGAAGTCCCCAACGTTCGTTGGGAAGACATCGGTGGCCTCGAGGCCGTCAAGCAGGATCTACGAGAGCAGGTGCAGTATCCTGTCGACCATCCCGAAAAGTTCCTCAAATTTGGCCTTTCCCCATCTCGAGGTGTTCTTTTCTATGGCCCTCCTGGTACAGGTAAAACTATGCTGGCCAAGGCTGTTGCCAATGAGTGTGCTGCCAATTTCATCTCTGTCAAAGGCCCTGAGCTGTTGAGCATGTGGTTCGGTGAATCGGAAAGCAACATCCGCGATATCTTCGACAAGGCGCGTGCCGCCGCACCCTGTATCGTATTTCTCGATGAGCTGGATTCGATTGCCAAAGCCCGTGGCGGCTCTGTTGGCGATGCTGGCGGCGCTTCGGATCGTGTAGTGAATCAGCTCTTGACTGGTAAGTCGTCCATTTTCTCGGCAAGGTGTACGTTCACCGGAGACATTGTACTAATCGCTGGGTAGAAATGGACGGTATGACTTCGAAGAAGAATGTCTTTGTTATTGGTGCTACCAACAGACCTGAGCAGCTTGATCCCGCTCTTTGCCGACCCGGACGTCTCGACTCGTTGATCTACGTACCCCTTCCCGATGAGACTGGGCGGCTGAGCATTCTGAAGGCACAACTTCGCAAGACTCCGGTCGCGTCTGATGTCGATCTTGGATTTATCGCCAGCAAAACGCACGGATTCTCAGGTGCTGATCTGGGATTCATCACGCAGCGCGCCGTCAAGATTGCCATCAAGGAGGCTATCTCTGCTGACATCGAGCGCACCAAGGCCCGCGAAGCAGCGGGTGACGACATGGACGTTGACGATGAATCGGAGGATCCCGTGCCGGAGCTGACAAAGGTACACTTTGAGGAGGCCATGCAAATGGCTCGCAAGTCAGTTAGTGACGTGGAGATTCGCCGATACGAGGCGTTTGCCCAGCAAATGAAGAACGCTGGACCTGGTGCTTTCTTCAAGTTCCCCGAGGCAGGTGCTGACGGCCAAGCTGCGGCGGGCGATAGCAATGGCTTCGGTGACGCTGGCAATGATGACGATCTCTACAACTAAGGTGTAGATGTCTGGTGGAGGTATCGCTGACTTGAATCTGGTTCTTTGTATTTTAGATTTCCTCCCGTCACATAATGTGCGTCAAGACCTGAACATGATGGACCTGAGTGGGCAGATCTGAGAGATGCACACGAGGTCGTAATGTGGGCCGTGCTTGTCCACAGACGTGGCTGCGTGACCTGTCGTTTCGCAATCCTTAGGAGTTGGTAGACGGCAATAAGTAGAAAATGGCCAGATGTGTTTGATGAATATTTTGATACGTTTCCATTCTTTCAGCATTACGGCTCCGACTCGGCACGCTGTACGGGGCTGAAAGGGCCGGGGGGAACATGATGGAGACAGGACTGCCGTGGACGTAGTATATCTGATTTGTCGGCAGTGGTAACTCCGGATGCTGGCCTGTGTGGCGGAAATTACACAGACGAGATGGGCCAAGAAAAGTAATCGGCCATTGCGGACAGTGCCTCGGTGGGATCCCCATCTGCGAGATGGTGCTTTCAGAAGGTTCGGCGCTGCGTATGTCTCTTCCTTTCCTGAGTCACTCGGACGTTTATGCACAGGATCTCAATGAAGATATGGATTGGCACGACCGACCTTTCG
Source organism: Moelleriella libera RCEF 2490 (assembly GCA_001636675.1). Taxonomy (NCBI): domain Eukaryota; kingdom Fungi; phylum Ascomycota; class Sordariomycetes; order Hypocreales; family Clavicipitaceae; genus Moelleriella; species Moelleriella libera. The sequence goes on from AZGY01000002.1 coordinate 306,533, forward strand.
TCCTGCTCATTATTTCTCTTTTTTTTTCTTCTTCTTCTTGTTTTTCCCCCTTTCTGCCCCTTGGTTCAGTACCTGAGAGTGTGAGTCGTCTTGTTCAGGAGGCCGTCACCACAGTCATTTTGATTTCATCCGGTTGATGATGAGGGTGGCAATGAGGAAGATTACGGATTTTGGATGAGAGCATCGACGTCGATGGGGAATAGCAGGATGCTGACTATGAGAATGATGCCTTCATCATATCATTGTCGTGCCGTGTCCCTGGCTCTACCACACCTCCCCATTCACTACCCAACCCAAACCAACCCAGCCCCCCTGGGAAACCTGCTTTCGGCGCCGTTCCCTGTTGACGGACGAAATTCAGGAGAAACGAAGAGAGCAGGACCGGGGGGGTGTTGCAGCCGGCTCGCCGGGGGTCACCAACCATCTTCACATTCACGTTTTGTTCTTGTATTGCTGTGCATCAGCCTAATCAACGGGGACCGTAAATTTACATCTTTGACTAGGGATAGTATTCATGCTATCTGTACTGAGGCTGCGCGTCTCCAAAACTAATCTCCCTTTGACATGACATCAGAAAAACATCTCTTGGTAATGTTGGTAAATGTACAATGAAAGGGGACATTGGGAACTGCTTTTGAGTGTTTTGACATCTTCCCATCCTCCGACGATGAAAAGGGGCATGGGGAATTGCTTTTGGGTGTTTGGACATCTTCCTGTCCTTCGAGAGCTGGCAGCAGCATATATAGCTTTTTTGACCTACGGGTGCCCCAGTTTGCACCCCCTCCCTCCTCCCCCTCCAACACGACATGCCGTCCGTGAAATCAATCCCGTCGGCAGCACGAGCCTCCCCATCGGAAGTAGGCACTTTCCTTTCCCTTTTTCTCTGTCATTCTGCAGGACGATGTTGCGGGCAACCATGATCGGGCAGAGAAAAAGGGTTAGGGGGAACGCAGTGCGGAGGGGGGTTGCGAGTGCGAGTTTGGGAGGGGCGATGTCCGTTGGTGCTTCAGGACAGAGGAGGAAGGAAAGGGGGTCCCCGTGTTGATCTCGCCTCGTCTTGGTTGCCAACGGACTTTATTCATCTTCACCACCTTGACGGCTAGCGCTCTCCCGCCTTTGGCCTCTTGGCCGTGCGTGTGTTTGTTTGTGTGTCTTCTTCTCCTCGGCCAGGTCTTGATAAAACCATGCCCAGAGACGCCGCGAGTCAGCTGGTCCCTTGCTCATCCATCTCGCAAACCGCTTCCAGGCTTTCCCGCGTCACGCGTAACGCTTCCTCGACGACGGCGTCGGGAACGGCGAGATTCGGCTTCTCAGGACTCGACGATGACGACAATGAAGACGACGATGAAGAGGTGCCGTTAACCCTTTTCGACGAATCCCCATTGGTGGTGGCGCCGCTGGCCTTGCCATTTGCCGAGACCGAAGATGAAGTGGTTGACGAAGAGGAAGCTTCGCGAACGTCGTCAATGATGCGCCGCAACAGGAGCGGAAATGTGGTGATTTCGCCGGTCCTCAGGAGCGAGAGGGCGTGGCTTTGGACGAGGGTCGGCCAGTTTGAAGAGTTGGAGTTGAGGGCGTGGAGGAGGGCGTCTTGAATTCTGGGTACGTGCAAATAGGTCAAGTCGGTTAGCTTTTGATTCTCTATCTCATGAAACCTTTTCTTCTTCCCGTGCCGTCCGATAAGTATATGGACATACACATGCACGCGCATCTACACATATTCACACACATATATATACGGATGTGAACATGTATATATGTACATTCATCTTCTTGAATTGATTTTCCCACTTACTTTGAGACGTGGCCGTCACGGAGAAGAAGCGTGTTTATTTGCGAGCGCATGTCAGGATCGAGTGTGGCGGGGGTGTTGTTTGCAGCTGAGGCCGGCACTTTTACCGGCGTTGAAGGTCGTGGCGACATGGTGTGATGTTAGTCGGTCCGTCGCCAGATCCAAAGGATGGGGGAGGAGGAAAAGAAGAGAGAGAGAGAAAGCTTGTCGCCGGTGCCCGACCGCAAAGGCAGGAGGAGGAGGGGATTCGCGTCGTGTGAAACATACACAGCTCGTTGAGTCTGTGTGGGTTTTGGCTTCTCTTCCAGGGAGCGGACGCTGGATGGGTGGAAGCTGGCTTCGTTTTCGCGCCTGGCCCGTGATTTGGAACAGACGAGGCTGCGCGCAACGAGGCCGTGGAGCTCCTTTTTCTTCTTCGTCTTCGTCCCGTCCGGCAGACAGCCTGTTTCGCGTGACGATGGCTTGTCAATTCAGCTTCGTTCCTTCCTCTCTTGGGTTGTTAAAAAGATTGGCAGTCCCAATTGCAAGTCGTGACATCAATTAGGCTGATTGTGGCGTTGGGTTCAACTCCTGTCGGTCGGCCTGGCGTGCTTCCCGGTGACGGTTTACCAGCCAGCTTTAGACGAGGCTGAGGCCCACACGAGGCAGCAGCGACCCAATGGCTGGCCGCCCGTGGGTCCACCGTGTCATCGCGAACTACCCTACACCGACCGAATACAACTTCCAAGACAAGAACACGTAGGCGCAGTAGTGTGTACCTATATCACTATTCAAACGGCTTCTGGACTCGGGCTCGCGTACTGCGCACCTCCAACAACCGACAAGGGCCCTCCAGCAGCGGACAGGTGACGTGCATTATAAACTGGGCTCTCTCGCGGAACGTCTCGTCCGCGTCGAATTCAACCTGATCCGATGGCCGCGCGGGAAGAAACGGCAGCTCGTATCCATGTAGAAGGTCTTGAGGATGCACAAGGGAAGAAACCTCGCAGCATCAGTAATCCCTTCACGTGTCCAGGCGAAACCCATGCCGGGGGTGGCTTGGTGCGTGAACCCACGGGAGGTGCCTATGCTGCCAAATATACCCTACATACCGCCTGCTCGGAGATATTTAACCCAGGCAAGCACCTGATGACTGCCACAGACGGCATTGCTGCAGGAAAACACCATGCTGCATCCTACCGATGTCCTACGTGCATGCTTTCTGCATGCGCGTTGCGTTGTGCTTCCTCAGGGGAGCAGTTCGTAGGCTGGAACGCGCCGCCCGGTCAGGAAAGCCTGCTTGGCTCGCGGCTACCTGCATCTCGAGAGTGGGCAGCGGGATGCCCGCTCCCTGATCTCTCCCGAACCTTGTCCAACACGAGATCAAAACCGACGGGCAGAGAGGGATGGAGAGAGGAGGAGGAGGGAAGAGAGGGAGAGAGACGACATTCCAATCCTTTCACGGCAGTCGGCCCGTCTCGCGAAACCAAAAGGGAAAAAAAATCCATTCACGGCGGCAAGAGGAACCGTACATATCGTTGGATGTACAAAATGCAAGCAAGCATCCCTGCCTGGTCACGCTCTCGTGCACAATCAGCATTAAAAAAGCCAATTATGAAGCCGTCGGTCAGGGATCGTCTCCCAATCATCGTCGCGGGTCGCGCGATACATCGGCGACAGGAAACTGGGTTGTGTCGACACTCTCGTCTCTCGTTTTCCTTTCCTCCACGGATTCTGCTCACCGGTGCCTGTACTCTGTATGTGTCTGCGTCTTTGCTCTGCCATCGACTTCACGGCCTGTGCCGATTACTCCGTGACTTGGCCTTTTCCCATGCCTGAGAAACGGGTCCCAGTAGACAAGCCGCAAAATGCCGGCTTGCTTCACCTACAAACACAGCACTACCGTCGAGAACATTCGCAAGCCAGCATGGGAGTGGGGCAGGGGGGAGGAGGAGATGCAGGCATGTACATACGCGCTGCCGCCTTCAAGGTAGGTCGATCGGTGATTCTCTCACCGACTTATGAATGAGAGAACTCATTATACGAGTGGAAAGATTTCCCGGCACCCATGTCACCAAGAGAAGTAGTTTGCCTGCAACCTTTTCGTTCACCAGTGACGTATTGTCGATGCGCTGTGCGTTACACACATAACTACATTGTGCAAAGAAGCGTCATCAACGGGATATCCATTGTCGGGACGCGTAGATGTGGTCACGTCATTGAGGACGCTATCTCGGCGAGGCGGTGAGGGGAGAGAAAGGACAAGATCTTCGACACATGCTCCATGCCCTTGGTCGTACGTACGTATTTGCCCAACTTGAATGACGTGTGACGAAGCTAGAAGAGCACCTGGCGACACGGAGCAGGCATTCGACGAGGAAACTAACCGGGGGGCGGAAGAACCCCCGGATCGTGACGTGTCTTGCTATAGCAAGGATGCAATTGCCGAGTTCTTTTCCAAGACATCAAGAAAATATTATTATCGATTGGCCGTCCTCGTGGAAGCTACTGCACACAGTTTAAAAAAAAAAAAATTGGATCCTGGACCGAACTCTTCAGCGTGCTACCCCGGATCCTGCCCCAGGAGAGCGGGACCTTTAGTCTGAAGGCTGCTTGATTGGTGGTGTCGAGGAGGTCTTGCTCGACTTGGTAGGCTAGCTGACAACCGGCTTTTTAGTTGTCTCGTCCCCTTCGTGGAATGACAAAACAATTAGATTCGCCGGTTGTAAGTCATTTACACCTTGGTGCCGTAGGCATGGCACCCTGGCCGGCTTCGAGCGATCAGACGACGGATAAATCGGATGCCATTGATGCATGAAGCCACACACGCCTGGCGTCCCCGGACAGCAAGCATGGTCGGTCGGTGGCTGGGTGGAAACAGCTTCGAATTCCACACGCCCATGGCCGTGATTGGTGACTTGGGTTGCGCGCTCTTTTCGTCAGAACTCTTGCTGTTCTGCCACAACACGAGACACACCATGACCCGACCGTGCCTTGTGCAGCCCAAAAGCGAGTCCATACGGAGGTGTGCGACTCGTCTCTCGAAATAGAGACGTCGCACAACATGCCTGCCTATCATAGCGTCGCTTTGAAGATGAGATGTAAGAGCCGACATTCGACGGCATGTCTGAGCCTTGACATTTGGCCTGTCGTCAAACCTGGAATCCGATACATGAAGAGCAGGTTGGACAACATCTGAAAGTCCGCAGACGACGTCCTCCGGCAATATCTGCTCTGGAATTGACTGGAACTTGCGCCTGGCCCATATGGAAAAGGAACAATAATGCCTCAACCAGTCTCCAGCAAATAGCTGGCGGCCGCTCTAGGCACCTCCTTGCCAATAATTTGGCGCCCCATCGACATGGCTCACAAGGCATAGGCCGCATGTTGATCGACAATCGACGGAAATGGAGGCAAGCCGCAGAAGAGTACCATCGTATCCTCAAACTCCATGACTTTGCGATCTTAATTTGAAGATTACAGGTATCAAAGGACGTCCATTTTCCTGATGACCACTCTCGAATGATGTGGTTTTGGAAGAAAAAAAAGGAGTTGACCCGTTGCCTGGAGCTCGTGATCAGTAAATACGTCAGGCACAATCATCACAAACATGGTCGCCAACAATTGCCTCTTATCAAAAGGCCTTGCGTCATAGATGCTGCTGCAAAGTTGTAGCCTTGAGACGACTCGACGTAAATGGAGGACTTTTAGGTTTTGCACAAAGAGATCTGCTGTTCACCACGTCAATGCCAGGCTCCCGGTCTTCGGACGATTCAGGTATCTTGGCAAACAAGTACATCGCCTCAAGCTGTGTGCATGGTCAATGCCTGACAGGCTACTGAAGTCTGGCCACCAAATGGAACAAAAATGCATAGAATCCAAACACGCGGATACAGCACTCCTCAGACACAGCCAAACGTCTGAGAGAACATGACATGAAGTGCTCTGCGGTTTGACTCAAAGAGTCTCAGTCGTACCGCTGCGATCTCGCAGACTTGTTGGCTTACCGGAGTGAATTCTGATGCACATGGCGTGGACAAGCACTTGATTTGTCAGTGTTTCTGGTGCAGCACGGAGAGAGCAGGACTATCGGAATGATACAATGTGACACCTACTGAATGACAGTAATCATAGAATAAACAAAGAATAAGTCGAAGAAAAAGTCTGGGTGCTCTGACCTTGCTGTACGATCGGCTCGGCCTCTTAGTTCAACGAGTAGGTGGCCGATGAAAGTGCACACCGGCATCGCCCAACGCAAGCCTGGGACTCGAACGCAGGTAACGTGACGTTCAAGCCGAGGCGTCCGTGGCGAGAGCGGAAAGGTGACAGAAGCCTTTGGGGAGAAATGCTTCCGATGGCGTGCCTGCAAGCCCGACCATTTTCGCAGCATATCTGACCATGTTTCGTGTGACCGATCCGAGCAACAGGGGCGAAGTTCAATAGAATGATGGCTGCGCGGCGGGGAACGAGCAGTGGCATAGGCCATTCCACCTGTGAATGATTGCACGGCATTTCCTCGACGATAATGTACCTCTCCGGGACGCAAAATGGCCTGCAGGACAACTGAACCCACAGGATCGACTAGCGATGAATGACCAACCCCGCGACGGTGATGACTGAGCCTCGTTGGGCGTTGACTACTCCGTGGTCCGTACGACACACTGATGCAAGTGACCCAGGAGTGGGCATGTTTTCTCCACGCCTTACAAATATGTACGGATATGTATGTAATATTGATCGATCTCGACGACTAAGAGCACTGATAGTGGAGGCCGCCCGTGGTGCGACCGCACATCGCGGAGGTGTTACCCTGATCTTCAGGTGGATTCATCGAGGTACACAAGTCGACGCCCGAATAGTCCAGCCAGATCGAAAAGGCTCGGCGCTGGCGTGTCTCTTGAGCTCAAGACGAGACCGTCATCCTGGCCGAGTACCCAGGTGTTTGTCACGACGAGTTGCGCGTTAGCCGTATTTCGAACGCGGAATCCGACCAGAGGAACCCCCCTTCTTTCAGCACACGGCACGGCCACTCCCTTCACACACACACACCCAACTGCGGCGGGGTAGGGTTAACTCTTCCGTGTCGTACGGCAGTCCATCGGTGGGACTCCCCATGTCACAGCAGCGTGTGGCTGGTAACAGGATGACCCCCACGGCGCAAAGAGAAGACAAGGGATGTGTGGGCATCCCATACCGAACCCATCTTGAATGGGTGTTTGGTTTTGCAAGTTTCTGAAAAGGCTGAAAATGAAGGCGCGTGGCTTTTTTTTTTTTAGCCGCAGCCCAGACGCTAGTCCATCTCAGTAGCTCTAGCAAGAGCGGTGAGCATATCCTGGATCTTCATCCTCTCTCGTGCATTACCCAATCGGCGAAACATCTTCGAGACCCTGGCTTTGGTGCACGGTTTGTGAACGAAGGAGATAAGGGTCGATGCCAGGAGCAAAAGTGTGAAGACATTCAAGGCCGTAGAAGCATTACGGCGGGCACTGCGTCGCCTCAATTTCTGTGTTGAGATCATTTCAATATTTCTGGAGATGAGGCATTCATGGGAGCAGGAGACTTTTGCACACCTACTTCAGATATCTGCCCAAGATAGAATCAAGCTAGACTGTTGCTTGGGACTTGCAGACTGACGCGATGGCGGCTCATTTGCTGACCCGGTGTCTGCAAGCCGACTCAGATGCCCTATCATTCTGTTCTCCTGCAACCTCTTCCTCGGATCTATTCGGCTCAAAGTTATCAAAGCGATGGAACAGAAAGCGGGAAAGGGTCCCGCCCTCTCTGCAGCCCCTTGTGTCTAGTCAGTCGTCATCGATTCTTGCAGCAAATGATAGTGGGCAGTTTGCATGCAGCGTTCGCTGGCAGCTGTGGAGGGGTTTCCTTGCACGTTGTCTCTTTTCTCGTGAACAAGTTTGAGCTCTCTGGACACCCTGCATGGAGTCGCGCAGTTTGTCGAGGGAAAGATCATCCAGTTTTTGTCGATGCTTGTCTAAGATTATAAGGCACACGCAGCTCAGCGGCCCCGTGTTCCATGTCCAAACAATGGGCATGTCTCTTTGATAGTGACATGTGCTGGTTGAAATTTCTTGTCGAGAGGGCAGATGCGCGTACTTCATGTGGTTCCGTTATGGGCATTATACCAGCACATGATGGGGCTACACGCCTGCTGGAGTACAAGTGCTGATTCCTCACCGATGCTCTCTCTCGTTCGATACCTACCTGGTATGTGGAAACTGCTCTGGACCGCGATGTACTTTCATCAGACCCATGATTTACAGGCCGGTCGGCCACGGTGCTCTATCACGAGAAGGCCGGACCGAATGATGATTTTCAGTCCAGATATGGTCTTTATTGAGGCAGGGACGATATGATCGAGTAGTAATGTCTGCGCGGATGAGATGGAATGTCTCGAAATAGGTGCCGGACCAGCCTAGGCCCAAATATTCCGAAATTCCAGTATGGAGGTGGTCGTGATGCTGCAGGGAGCACGCTCTGGGGCTCGAAAGGAAATTGGCGAGGAAGAAATGCGGTGCGTGCTTGTACAAAAAGGGGCCATGAACGTCCTCTTTGAGATGTTCGCCAAAAAGAAAGGAAAAACCAAAAAAAAAAAAAAGGCAATGCTGCAAAGCAAGGGAAGGAACGAATTGACCGCTGTTCATAAACCCCTTCCCCCGCAGTTTCCTTCTCGCAAAAGCCTGCTGCCCTTGGCAGTAGGAGACCTTGGGCCAACACTGGATGCAGTCCTATGTTAGATGCGCCCGTGAAGCTTGTTGAATTTACAAACCACCACACAAGGTCCATTCTTTGTGCCCGTGATCTATCTGGCTAATGAAGTGAGGTTCAACGTACCAGATTGCACTCCGTGCATTGGAAACATACTTAAAACGGAGCCAACCTAGGTTTTTTATTTTTTGCATCGGAGGGTGGGGCGCAGGGCGTGTTCGTACCGCACTGGCCCAGGAAGGTAAGGTAAAGTACTTTAGGAGGTACTTGGGTTGCAGACTCTCGTCTCCATGCGCCAAATGCGGTGCGTCCTATGGGACAAGATACCGCATTGTGCCGTCCAGGACGAGAACTGATGCACGCTGCGAAAGACGAGGGCCAGCTCTGATGAGCCTATCGGCGTACACTTGGATCGGCCTGAAACAGCCTCTGTTGTCTCAACGCTGTGAACTCGGTCTAATGTAGTTCGGGCTTGAGTTGAGCATGACTAGGAGGCTTGTTGCCGCAGAAAGGGGGGCGGCCGTCCCCCAGCTCGGCTATAAACACCCTCCTTTGGAGGGTTGCATGTAAGAACTGCGCCAGGGAGGGGGGGGGGGGGATGTCCTCGCCCGAGGTCCAACGAAACGAAGCATGCTGCTAGGTCTGAGGCTGGTCTCAGTTCCAAGTCGGCATCCTCATTGCTGGTCGCGACAGCCTGAAAGGCAGTTCGATTGGCCAAGTGGCACGTTGCAGCATACAGTATATACTCACTGGCTGCGCCAGCACGTTTATGCGCGCCACGGGCTCTCGCTTTCGAAGCACAGACACGTTGGACGAGGTCAATCCGCCAGCACAAACACAGACCTGCCGTTTTCAGTTCAGACCTATTGTCTACATGGCTGCTCTCAGAGGGATTGGCATGACATCGCACTACAGGCCCTGCCCTGCGGGAAAATAAAACGAAATAAAGGACTTGGCCACCCCGACGGAGGGGGAAGCTCGCAGGTGTTCTCTCACTTAATTACGCGTTCAACTCGAAGCTATGCTAAGGCTAGCCCTGGAAATGGATTGCTTTGGCTCGCAGAGGTGCGTACCCCATCATGGGGACGAAATCTGGCGCTCTCGCCCATCCAGGCTTGGCTCTCGTCCTGTCTCCATGAAACGGTCGACTTTGGACCAACGAGCCGATGAATTAGTTCAACAGAGGCCCAGAGAATCGCCATTCCTGCCGCGGACCAGGCAGGTGCCCTCAGCACGGGATCATTTCCATTTTCATTTCGCATTGCCACCCACACGTAGAGTAACCCGAATGCGAAGTTTGCGGGAGGTGCATGGAACTTCCCTCTGTCACGAGGCTGAAGCGGGTATCAGGTTGCCGCATTGAGCTGCTGGGCTCAGTCCTGATCTGATGACGCATTTCCGGCGGATGGTGTTCAGGCCGAGGGTGTCAGGCAGTCTTCCGCCTGCATGCCGAATTGTTGACACGGCGAAGCATGACCAGCATCTGTTGGTGCCAGTGGCAACTCGTATGTGCCTCCAGGCACAATGCACTCCGCAGGCCGCGACAACACGTGCAATCGACTAGGGGTCTCCCTGGAAATCGTGGAGCAGTCCGGATCAGTGACGCACATGTCAATGAGCATGTTGACATTGTCTTGGCTCGACTTCGTCCCGAAGAGCGAGTCGAATCAAATTGTGTGTATCATGAAGATCCGGCATGTTCCAGAAAAATTTTCGTTGCGTCGCCAGGACAGTCATGCTTGAGACCACGAGAATGCCTGTTTTTCCTGTTGAAAGCTCAGTGTGCACGGCGTTGAAATTCGCCCTTTCTGCAACATGGCTATTGCCAGGGTTCGCTATTCTTGGTCCATCTGATCCCGTGTCCCATCCAAGCTTTCGAAAGTATGTGTGCTCAAATTTCTCTTGCCAAGCACTCCATTCGAGATGACGAAAGCGTCAATGCATCACTTGTTCATCGCCACAGCAGTTGATTTCATTTTCCGCTGACAGATTCTCGTAGCTCTAACCAGGTCTCCCCCATGATGCCTCCATCGACCGTGGCGCGGTTAGATTGCCACACTGGAACAATGTCAGCTGCTCCACCGGGCGGCTAGCCAATATACGCCGCGTAAGTTAAGACAGTTCACGAGGGCAGATGGTGTCCACTAGCGGCAGTCGACAAAGGGCCTGCCGGAAGGCTTCGGCGAGGGGGGAGGCAAGGAGGTCTGCGTTCAGGATGCCATTGCAGCAGGAGCCCTTTGCAGTGAAATGATGCAACGTACGTACGTCTGACACCGTGCCGAACGATATGACAAAGACTGGCCCGGTCAAGAGAGGCACAGGGAGAAGGAGCCTTGCTAGGCAGCTGAACCTTGATATCCTCATGCTGCGGCATCGATAAAGATGGAGCATTGAGTGATGGCAATGTTGCGCACTTACACGATTCGCTTTCAACTATATTCCGACTGGTTGCATGCCTTCGCATCGGTTTGATGATTTATTATACGCAAATATCAATGGTCGAGGGCATGACTGCGTCTCGTAAGATTCTATGCGAACTGCTCATGCGTTTGACCTCGCAAACCGCTGTTTGGCTCCGCGGTATGCTTGCTTGGCTGAGAGGCTCTGATCAGATTAGCTACGAGAAGACAGTCCGAAGGCGGTTCGGCAGGTAGCATGCACACAGACACGTAACGCTTGGCTGCAATACGCTGATGAAGGTAGATTGGCTGGGCAGTTCTTCGGCCAGGCTTGCTGTGCCTGCTATACCATGTTTTAAGCATCTGGACTTGCTTACACGCCCCTCGAATCCTCCACGCGGGTCGCCCGTAACTGACCCGGTGCACGATCGAATACCTGGGAGCACAGAGCGCCGCGAATGCTGCTCGTGGTCGATTCGCACACCCTCCGCGACGCTCGACGGTACACATTTACCACCATTACTAGACGTACCCACGCACACACCCGGCACCCTCCCCCTCTTCTCCCCCCTCCCGCGCCCAACCTCATTGAGGGCCGGGAGCCAGGGTATGGTTCCAAAGACAGGGGGTGGGGAGGGGGGTCTGGCCTCTTTGCCGCTGGCCGGTCTGCAGGTGGTACTGAGGTGGTGCTGGCGGGTAAAGCAGGAAGAGGGATGTGGGTGGGGAGCCAGCTGCCAGATGGATGGCGAGCCAAGTGTGTGCATGCCCGCCATCTGGCAGGACAAGGTGTGGGCAACTGTCCCGCAGCACGAATGACAGTGTGAGTAAACCGACAAGGGCCGGCATGCACTTGCAACACCCTCCACCCACAGGAGGTACCACCTCAACCGCCGCGACCACGACCGTCGGCTTTTACATCTACATCCTTCAGGCCGCTCGACGACCTCACCGAATCTCGCGCGCTCCGTGTCGACTGCAACCTCCCCCAATTCCTCCTCTTCTCTCCCAATTCAATCTTCTGGGCGCTTTGGTATAAGCAAAGAGCCTCCCTGTTTGCCTTCGGCATCCTTCATTCGTTTGCACACGTCGGCCTCCGCCAATTCACCCGGGCAGGCAATGATTAACTCGAGGTGATCCCGCGTTCTCCTCATACCCGCTATGTACGTCTTTGTCGCGGCGTCTCCTATCTCGGACGTTCTATTCATATTATGCCATCTTTCCCCTTCTTCGACTTCTCGTCGTCCTCTCTCTGCCGGCCATGACATGCTTCCCGGCTTCGACCTGATGGAAAAGGAAAGCATTCGATCTGCCTACATTGTTTTCTGAAACATTCTCTTGAGAGATTGGGCGCCGCTTCTTGTGCATCCCATTCGCTTGAAATTTCATCTCTGCTACTTCACATCCAATTCGCGCTTTGTACCGCTGATTGTTCACCTCTCGCGACATTCCCCGAGGTTTACGCCTTTGCCATGGTATTTCTGCTAACATTCATGAATCGTGGTATCATAGTCCGCAATGGGGGCCACAGACGATAATCATCCTCCGGATACGAGAAATGCGGGATCCGCCATCCATGTCGCCAATAACCCCAGCGATGCCATTCTCCACGAATTCCAGTACTTGTATGCCCTGGTGCTACTTGTCACTTTCATCACAGGGGCGGCTTGGTACAGCGTCTTCAACGCCAAGAAGGAGGAGGATGTCGTCCAATCGACGATCAAGGGACCTGGAGGCAAGCCGCTGCCCATCACGAAACGCCGTACTCGTGATGACGGCGAGCGCAAGTTAGGCCCGCGATTTGGCGCAACCGCCAAGAACGTCTTCCGGTACCTCGCGGCAATCATATTTCTGAGCTACGTGGGCACAGGCGTGTCCATGTTTGTCCATGCTTTCTGGCATGAAAACCCATATAAGTGGTCGAAAGAGGGCTTGCCTTGGGCGGGCGAATGGAGTGTGGTATGTCAAATTCACCGCCAGACGACTCCCCACCATCATCCGCTTATAGCCTGCGTCGCCTTCTGTCTTCGAGCTCACGCATAATCATTCGAGTTGTACTAAAAGAATGTTATTAGGTACATGTCACTGGTTCCACATTTTTTTACCTATATATCTTATTTTCTCTCTTCGATTGGAGAAAAGGACCCAACATCGTGCACCTTGCGGTATGGGTACTGGGACTTCTCGGAGAAGTTATCCTCTTCACCACGATTTTCATTGCTGCCGCCAATTGCCATTTTGCAGGCCCATTGCGGGTTTCCGAGACTTCAGAGGACAAGATCTGCATCGATGACTGGACCAAGATTGATTTGATCCTATATTTTGTACGCATCTTACATATCATCGCACTTATCAGTCTCTATGGTGCAGCTTGGATCAGCAAGGTCCGACGACAGGATTCTGAAATCGAGTCTGCCCAATGTGCAGAATCAACTCCACTTTTGAACGGACGCGGACTGTATGGAACACCCAATGGTCAAAGTTACGGTTCTCAGGAGAGACGCCCACGCAAGCGCACAGCATCTAGTTCTGCCAGGCCTTCAGCTTACGCAACTCTGCGAAAAGAGGACCAGGCTGCATTCTACCGTCCAGAGAAGCTACCGCGGCGTACCTGGTGGGAATACGTTCGTGGCTATTCCTTATTCTTCCCGTACCTGTGGCCGAAGGATTCCACCCGCCTTCAACTTCAAGTGCTCGTCTGTTTCATTCTTGTGGTGATTCAGAGACTGGTCAACGTTTCTGTACCCTGGCAGATCGGACGGGTCGTGGATAGTCTGGAGAAGGCTATCAACGACGTGCGACAAGGCGAGCCTTTGACCACCGCGAATTTTCCACTGAGAGATTTCCTTGTTCTCGGTGCTTTGTGGATTTTGCAGGGCCCGACTGGCTTGCTTGGGACTCTGAGATCGCTATTATGGATTCCCGTGTCACAGTACTCATATCGAGGACTGACGGCCGCGGCTTTCAACCATGTCCATTGCCTCAGCCTAGACTTTCATTTGTCGAAGCGCACTGGTGAGGTCTTATCTGCATTGAACAAAGGTTCAGCGATCAACCAGTTTCTGGAACAGGTCACTTTTCAGGTTGTTCCAATGCTTTTCGACCTACTCATCTCGATATTTCTTTTCTACAAGATCTTTGGACCATTTTATGCGGAGCTCAATCTCGTCAACACCTGCTGGTATCTCTACATGACCATCAAGATGGCCTCTACGCGAGCCGATCAGAGACGGGAGATGACCAATGCAGATCGAGAGGAAGAAGCTGTCAAGAATGACTCCATATCAAGCTACGAAACGGTCAAGTATTTCAACGCCGAAGATTTTGAATCTAGGCGCTATCAGGACAAGGTTGCAGTCTTTCAGAAAGCTGAGGCGAAAGTGCAGATGGGCATGGTAATGATGAACATTTGTCAAACCCTGGTATATAACTTGGGTAGGATCGTTGCCACCTTGGTTTGTGGTTGGCAGGTTGCCGTAGGAGTCCGGTCCACGGGAAGCTGGTTCACCGTGGTGTCATATCTGACCCAGCTCCAAGGGCCATTGAACTTCTTTGGCACTTTTTACCGGACCGTGCAGCAGGCTATGATTTCTGGCGAGCGATTGTTGGAATTGTTCAAAATTCAGCCGACAGTCGTGGACTCGCCCCATGCCGTACCACTCAAGAACTTTCGTGGTCACGTTCGATGGAAGGGGGTCTGCTTCGCGTACGACAGGCGCAAGCCGGCTCTGCGCAACATCAGCTTCAGTTGTGCACCCGGCTCTACGACAGCTTTTGTTGGTGAATCGGGCGGTGGAAAGTCCACCTTGTTTCGTCATATGTTTCGATACTATGACTGCGACGAAGGAAGCATTGAGTTTGATGGAAAAAATGTCAAGGATCTCACAATTGACTCTGTGCGAAAACAGATCGGAGTCGTTCCCCAGGACACGACTCTGTTCAACGAATCCCTGATGTACAATCTCAAGTATGCTAACCCCTCGGCCACGGAGGAAGACATATACGCTGCATGCCGAGCTGCCAGCATTCATGATCGCATCATGAGCTTCCCTGATCGATACAACACGCAAGTTGGAGAGCGAGGCCTACGGCTAAGTGGCGGTGAAAAACAACGGGTCGCAATCGCTCGAACTATACTGAAGGACCCCAAGATCATCATGCTGGACGAAGCCACTTCGGCACTCGATACGCATACTGAGCAAGAAATTCAGGACAATGTGTGGAACTTAGGAGAGGGCCGCACGCTTCTCATCATTGCGTCAGTCATTTCCCTCAGCGTTTCCACTTCACTTCACTTGCCTTCTTCTGCCTTCGTATTCGCTAACGGTTTGTGAATTTCTAGTCATCGGTTGTCGACCATCACTCACGCAGATCAGATCCTAGTTCTGCATGCCGGGGAGATTGTGGAGAGGGGAACCCACGAAGAGCTGCTCGACGCTGAAGGGCGATATGCCTCTATGTGGGAAAAGCAGATCCGGGCTGAAAAGGCTCTGGATGCTGCGCGTGAGGCGCACCTGAAAGCTGCGAGAGCCATGAAGCGAGCCAACATGAGCTCCAAAACTCCCGACGAAGCTGCCATGGATGACTACCATAGCCTAGGCTCCTCTGGAACGCTCTCTGGTAATGCCACGAGCCGTGGTATCAGGGGAGGCGAAACGACATCGGCGTCCTCCAGCACTTCGAATTCATCTTCGTCGTCTGATAATGAATCCACCCATGCCAATGAGCACGGGGAGGATTGAAGGGGCAAATGATATACTCACGTTTTCCGCGCGCTGTTCGCCATACGTGAGCATTCGTCTCAAGTCATGCCGAGCAACGACAGCCCGGACGACGATGTCGTCACTCAGCCTTGCAGACTTGCTGCGGCCGCCACAACTTGGTCACCATCATGTTGTCGAGTCGCGAAAGATGTATCACATTGATTACGTCTTTGATCTTCCTTCACCTTTTCTAGTCACTGAGGTCACATCAGGACTGCATCGGCCTGGCGTTTGAGGGAATGTTTTTTTCTCTTTCTTTTTTTCTTCATTGCCCTGCTATCTTTGCATTTCGGTATTCCAAGTAGCGACCTCTACTTGTCTTCCGAGATCCCTGCCAGGGCCGGTCGTTGCCCTACCCTAATAGTCTGCAATGCGAGCAATTCGAAGAATTTTGACGTCGGACACGAAGGTCAGAGGGGCTACACGGGCATGCACAGAGTGCGTGCCACCTACTGCTCACGTATCTTACCGGATCGTCTCTTGGGCACTTTGGCAGGCATATTGTTTATTTGTTTATTCTTTTATTTGCCCCGATGCACGCAGAAACGAATCAATGTCTGAAGTATCAGCCTCTAAGAGAACATGCTGTTTGAGCCGATTACGGCTCTGCCACATCTGAGCGATTCTGCCTGCTCTACGGCTAGCTGTTCTGCTGTTTGGGTCTCTACAGCTGTGCTCTTTCCTCTTCATCGGGCCACCGGTTGGGGGAGAGGGGAGGGGGGGGACGGAGGCTAGAGAAAATGAAGAAAGTAAGATAATCTGCACACGCACAGGAGATTGAGTCTTACATGGTGTAAGCTCCAGCTCAAGGGCCTAGCGGCTCTCAGAAAGGAAACACTGGGAGGGAAAACGAACGGACAATGCACGTCATCGCATAGTGGAGTTCAGCGGAGTTGGGAATATTTAGGGTTCGAGGGACCGGCGACATTGCTTAGCTTTTTGACAGCGGCCGGCATGGCTGTTAAGGACAGAAGACGCATCCACGCTCATGGGACCAATAGACTTATAGTCAGTGTTTCGATTTCAATGACGTATCCGTTTCTCGGCGCCAACTGTTGATGCAAATGTGGTTGTCGTCTTGGCAAGAGACACGGAGCGGCGAACCCCAACCCGATCAAGATCAATCTATCGAGCCAAGCCCAGCCCAGCCAAGCCCAGCCCAGCCAAGCCCAGCCAAGACAAGCCAAGCCAGCTGATGATTGGACAAGGTTGGTGTAGACGCAGGGCCAGAAGGTATATGCCGGTTGGTGATGTCATGAAGAACATTCGGGTCACGTTGCTCACAGCATCGTATCGTATCGTCTTGACGCATTTTCCGGCCCGCGATAAGGGTTTTCCTCCCTTACCCCCTTAGAGTTTCCGGGGACTGGAGTACATAACTCTTGTTGGAACATGCCTTGTCCTTTCATACCACGAGGTCACAATCTCTGTAAATTATTGCTTTTTCTTGTCACGAATACTCGTGCGAGCCACTGTTTTCCAGGATAACTTATTGTGGGGGGCATATTTTATCATTGGTAACGTTTCCCAAAAAAGGTTCTACAAGAAAATAAGGAGGAAGAAGAGAAAGAAGGAAAGAGGAAAAGGTGATATCATCATCGAGGCAAAGGGGAACACAAGACAAATGGGCCCAAGACTTTTTTCCTCCGGCCGGCATATGATACAATGAAGAGAACACACAAACCAGCTCTTGAAACTCAGATTGAGGAAGAGCGCGGCCCAAGTTGCAATAAAAGACCACAAGATACACGTGGCCAGATGCTAGTGGTGGTGCCTTTCCCGGGAAGTGAACTAGGATATCCACCCCCGGTACCCCACCCAGCCGTGGGCAGAAAGCGAAAGGGCGTAAAGTAGAAAGAAGAAGTAGAAGAGAAGAAGAAGAGTAAGAAGAAGAGGATAGAGAGAGAAAAAAAAAAGGGAAGAAAAAGAAGTGGAAGAAGAAGAACAAAAAAGAAGAAGAAAAAGGGTTCAGAGAAAAAATATGAGCGCTGGTTATTTTCTCCCCACCCAAGAAAAGGATATTGAACAGTAAGCGGACCTTGGGCTATACGTAATGATCAGAACGCCGTAAATGCTTTTGCCATGGTGGAAACCCCCCCTCCCCAAAAAAATGAGCAAGAAAAATCGAACTCGGGAGAAGAATACGCTCGATCGCACGAGCAAATCAAAGCACTCGGCTCGGCTCCTCTGACGGGCTAGTGGGGTGAGCCGTTGACGACAGCCTTGCCATTGAGCTCGAGGGTGGGGACCTCGGGCTTGATGGTCTCGGAGGAC
This sequence comes from Moelleriella libera RCEF 2490, assembly GCA_001636675.1. Lineage (NCBI taxonomy): Eukaryota > Fungi > Ascomycota > Sordariomycetes > Hypocreales > Clavicipitaceae > Moelleriella > Moelleriella libera. The sequence goes on from AZGY01000002.1 coordinate 324,460, forward strand.
TCGTCGAGATCCTCTTCGTCGTCGGAGCGGTCATCATCGGCGGTACTATCCCGGATGAAGCGGTAGGCAATGCGCACGATATAGAAGAGCCAAAACAGGTTCAGAGCCTGGAGCGAGGCGAGCAGGCCCGTGGTGATGTACTGCGAGATCCAGGACTTGTACTGCTCCGTCTCCCAGTTGAGCTCAAAGGGCCCGACGGTGCGGAACTCGGTGAAGAGCGACCATATGATCTTGAGGTTGATGTAGTGGCGGAGGTAGATCCACACGCACATGAAGAGGAAGAAGTAGGGCCCGACAAAGGGGTGGTCGAGGTAGTTGAGGACTTTGGAGGTGGCGAGGAAGAAGTCGCTGATGTCGTGGGTGGTGTAGACGGCAACGCCAATGTAGGTGAAGTGGAAGCGGTAGCTGAGGCCGATGAGGGCCAGACTGACGACGTGATGGCCGACAAGCTCCTTGAAGTCCTTGCGGGCCTTTTCCAGCCCGAGGACGAGGACAATGGCCTGCTGGGCCCAGTAGGCGGCCTGGAAGAGGTAGTAGAACTTGACAAAGGCGTCGTGGGTGCGGTGGGGGAAGCCCTCGTACATGCCGCGCGTGTTGAAGTACCAGACGGGCGTGCGCGACATGACGTACATGCCGGCCGGGCCGAGGAAGGAGAAGTAGACGGCCGTGTAGGCCTGCTCCATGAACCGAGCCTGCTTGCTGCGCTTGAGCCCGGCGCGCTTGGCCCACGGCCTCAGGATCTCCTGCATGACGAACTCGCGGGTGAAGGACAGGACGATGGTGTAAAAGGCGACAAAGGCGATGTCCTTGTTGCCCTTGCCATACTGCAGAGGTGCCGAGGCGTCGGTCCGCGGCAGGGGATAGGACAGGAAGATGAAGTGGTGAAGAGGGTTCGCCTCGGTAGGGTTGATGGCGTAGCCGGACAGGAAGACGGCGAGGACGGCCAGGGGCAGGACCCAGGTGTGCTTGACGCAGGTCTGACGCGCGCGCGACAAGAGACCTCTGGCTCGGCGACGTTTGGAGACTGGTTTCTTGGGATGCGAGGCGGACGACGGGGTCGTGGGAGACGCGGGCTCGGCTGTCGTCGTGTCGTGACGGTCGAGCGAGGCTTTGCTGGAGGCCCAGGCCGGCGCGCCCGTGTCGCCGGCGCGGATGTCGCCGCCCAGGCCGCTCGATATGCGGCGTCGTCGCGTGCCCTCTGCTTCCAGGCTGTGCAGCTGCTCGGCAGGGCTGCTCAGCAGCGGGAATGGTTCTGACATTGTTGTTCCAGAGGGGGGGAGAGGTACGCGAAGGTTGGTGATAGAATCCGAGGAAGCGCAAGCGCGTGTGACCCGACGCAGGGGCGGTGCGGTGCGGTGCGAGAGGGGGAGGCGGGACGATACGAATTGCGGAACCAAAGAGTCAAAAGACCAGGAAGAAATAGAAAAGGAAAACAGAAATCAAAGACTTTCGTCAGTTTTTCGCTTGACTCGCCCGCTCGCGCCTCAGCCCTTTTCCCGCTTCCCCTTTGTCTTGGTTGGGTCTGCTATTGCCAATGTTTCCGCTTTGATGTACCGACATGTGGGGGGAGAGACCCTGAATTAATTTGCCGGCGCACCAGAGCACGCGAGCTCGCTCGAGAAGGGAGATCGATGGTGAGGATTCGGTGCAGGCGGGCCTGCGAATGGGCGTAGGCAGAAGAGGGCGGCGCCGCGGGAATCTCGAGAGGTAAAATGATGACAATAGCTTTATCCTTTCGCGGCTCGGATAGCTGGGCTCGGTCGGCGATGACTAGCAGGAAAGAAGCGGAGGTTGATGCGCGTCGGGGCGGGGAGGAAAGGGGAAAGAGAGGGGAAAGGGAAAAAAATTAAATAAACCAGTCCTCTCCTCTTCCGCTGTCAGTAAACTCTAACAACTCTAATTAGCGACGAGCAGGTGGATCGACTGGGCCCCGTCACTGGCGGCAACAATGACGGCAGGCGTGGCGGGATTTGTGAGGTGAGGAAGCAGCAAATGGAGCTCTCGCTTTGTCCTTCTTTCTCTTTTTGAATCAATGTGCAGTGTGTGGCCTGATCGAGCTTCAGCACAATAGTTCAAAGAGCCCAGGCACACATCAGTAAATCGTCAATTCAAGACACAGTCCGTCATTATCAAAAAATAAAAGGTATATGTACGCCGCGCTCCATCAAAAAATGCAACGTGTTCATCGCCTCGTCTGCCCTGGCTCCCCCGTGGCACGCCGTGACAATCGGGCATCCTCCACAGATGCACCACCACCTCCTCCTCCTCCTCCTCCTCCTCCTGACGCGCCAGCCACACTCGACTCGTCACCCGATTCCTCAGTGTATGAGTCCTCGTCGTCTTCGTCGTACGTCACAGTGTGGCGTCGGACCCCGGGCCAGAGGGGTGGATTTGTCGTCTCTCCTTCTCTTTGCGCCGTGGCCTCCACCCAGGCCCCGAGATATCTGCCTTGTGCTGCTTCGTCACTTGCGTGCCCAGACTCCATCTCGGACGACTGGGAGCGCCGGCCCGTTTCCTCCTCTTCCATGACCTCCCGGAGAGCTGTTCCTTGACGAGGTGGTGCTGGGATAAACGTCACGGGCAGGTTATCCGTGTCGGTCGGCGGCCGAAGCTTTTCGCGGATCCTGTCGGCTTGGTTTGCGGCAAACATTTCCAGCCTGGACTTGATGTCCCACCGACTGCCGATGGAGTCGTCCTGTATCGTGCCCCGGATTGTCGTCACTTCTGCCACCGTGGTACGGTCCGGGGATCGTCGACTCGGTTGTTGGGCCAAGGATTTCCAGCGCCGCGATCGATCCGACGTCGAGCTGCTCTGAGCTTCAACATCTGATGGACTGTGCGTCGAAATTCGGGGACGTCGTGGCCCGTGATTCGCGTCGGACTGGCCTCCCTGCGGCACGAGGGGGCCAGTACCTTCTTCGTGGAGATGGTACGTCTTGGACGAGTTGGTTGGGAAGCTGGTTGGTATGCTGATCGGTGAGCTGGCTGGAGAGCTGGCTGATTGACTTGTGTCGGCCGCCGCCGCGTTCATGTTGGCGTGGCCCAGTAAATGTGGATGTGATTGGACATGGTGTGGTGGCGGAGGTTGAGGGACTGGAGGTGGAGGGTATGGCTCGGGAGTTCGCGAAAACGGGTCTGGTGTTTGTCCCGTCGTCTCCGAGGAAGCCTGGTATCGAACGGCATACACAGTGCTTGCCGCACTCGCCGTGTCAGTGCGGCTGATCGGCGTCACAGCAGCAGGCGGGCGCGCAGGCCAGGGAGGTCGGAAGATGTTGCCCATGGTGCGGTGCGTGGGCTGCTCGGCCGTCTCCTGAGCCGTGCTGCGCGCCTGGCCCCGCTGCCGATTCGTCAATGAGGAGACGACCGGCCAGCCGTTGGACTGTGTCTGGCTTTGCTGGCTGCCAAGGTCGCCTGTGGCTGCGCTGCGAGCATTTCGTCCCCGGTTCCCCCAGCTTCTGCCGAGCCCGGCCGACCCGTCCGGCCCCTCGTCCTTGCGGAACTTTCGTTTCCGATCCCAAGGATAGTCTAGGGCGCTCACTTCCAGCACATCGTCTCCGTCAAACACCTCGCGACCGAGAATGCCCCCCTTCTTCTCCTCCCGCTCGAGCGCTTCGATTCGCTCGACCCATTCCCACACGATGACGCTGGCTGCGGCGGCGCCGACCCAGCGCACGTAATCACCCCACCCGGTGAACTTGGGCCGGGAGACGTCGAGGATGAAGAAAGCAATGGGGATCAGGATCGCCGTCAGGGATATGATGGCGAGGACGCACATGTTCTTCATCAACGGATGGTAGAATGCATAGCGCTTCTTCATCAGGGAGTAGTAGATGACCCAGGCGGCATAAAGTACACCCAGCAGCAGCTGAAACATGTAGCTGAGCGCCGGGACGGGGTGATCGAAGCTCCCCGCTGCCGGGTTGGGACCCGAAGTGCCAGGCTCGCCGGGCTTGAAGTTGTTGATGGCGGAGAAGATGAAGTCGAGAGTGATGAGGGAGAAGGCCACCCACTTGATGATGACTTTTTCTCGGTGCCGAGGAAAGAGGCGGATCAAAGTTTGGGCCTGAGCGAGCCAGAGGAAAAAATTGGACACGAGCCGAGTGACTCTGAGCTCGACGCTGCCCAGAACTTCGACCTGCATGAGAGCGGCGTTTTGCACGCCGTAGCTGTACTGGTACTCGGCCACCTTGAAGGTGTCGTAATTCGCAATCGTCAGCGAGATGGCAACGGTGAGGGCAGCCACCTTCTGCAGCCACGGACGGCCGCCAATGTTCTCGCCGCCCGACGAGCTGTGCGTGAATCCGGACCGTCGACCGAGATAGACGACGCCGCCGTCGAGAAAGGACCGCGGTGTGATGAAGAGCATGATGAGGAGCATGTACGCCGTGACAGTCGTCGCCGCCAAGGCGTAGGCCATGGGGAAGGTAGAGGCGGAGAACGGGTCGCGGTAGTTGGAGACGAGGGGTTGGTTCGCCTGATCGTGGGCGCTGAGGCTCGAGTCGCCCAGGGAGCTTTGTGTCATGAGCGCAGCGGCGGGCATGGTGTTGGTGAGGGACAAGACGGCCGAGGCTGATGTCTCGACGATGCTTGTCGAGACTAAGGTCGCAAAGGACGATGAGACGACACCGGTGGCCCCCGAGGAGACCGGGCTCGTTGTCGTTGCCATGGTCGTCGTCGTCGTCGTCGTCGTCGTCGTCCCCTTCTTTTCGCCCCAATCCGACCGACCAGATCCGAGCGACAAAGCGTCGACGGACAGGATCGGCCAGACCGATTTCCCGGTGGCAAAAAGTCAACAGGGAGAGTGTTATACGCGGTGCGCCATGGATGGCGATTGAGGTTTTTTTTTTCCTCCTCTGGTTTCTCCCGCAGGCCGGAAGGCAGGCGGAAGGGATCCCGGCGTCTCAAGAGCGGTAGGATTCTGTTCGCGGATGCCAACGGTTGATTGTCGGTGCCGGCACCAGCGCACAAATCCTCTGTCGGAGTCGCAAAAACAGTTCCCCTCCAATATTGGCCCCCCTCCTTCCGCGTGTCTGCCGGCTCCTGCTGCGCGGTGTGCGTGTGCGTGTGCGTGAGTGTGTGTGTGTGCAGCGTCGGCGGAGAAGTTTGGTAAGGGCCGAATGAAACCCCAACAGGCGGGTGAATTCCTCCGTGAGTCAATCGCAACGACGCGAGGCGGGCCAAAGACGAGCGAAAGGCGTCGTCGAGTTCACGGCTTGAGCTCGCGACGTTCGATTTGGGCAAGAAGACAACTTTCGCGCGCGCGCGGAGTGCTGGTGTGATGTGATTTGTGTTTGTGTTGATGACTGTGCAGCCAACCCACGTCTGCCCCGTCCAGAAAGTGCACTGGGACGCCTCTCAACCGTTATTGGCAACGGAGAGGGGGGCAGCACGATAAAACGGGGGGCGTTCAAGGTGGCGGTTCCCAATGAGAAACGAGCCCGAGGGCCACCACACCGTATCGGTACGAGTGGGCATAACGACGGCCAAATTGCACCTCTAATCCAGCGCATGGCGGGTGGAGAAACGTGGGACCAGGGCGCACCAAGCCAGGCCCCGTCTGTCATGCTCTCTACAAGTGTATGTGTGAAGGGGACGGACCCTACGGCCGGGGGTTTCGCTGCCTGGCTGCGCTCAAAGTCGGATTCAATGACGGTCACCCGCCGCAGGAGGAGCCACCGTCTGGCAGAGAGTGTTTCCTCTCCCTCCCAGTGTGGCATGCTCTAACTAGTTACGGCATCTGCGTGCTCTCTGCTTTGCAGCGCAAACGGTGGATTGGGGGGAAGCGAAGGGGGGAATAAAAATAGGCTGCAGAGAGTCATGGGCGCATTAAGAGAAATAGTGAGCGTGGCCACGGTATATAGGACCAATGAACAAAGTTATCATCATTCGATATTACGACTAATATTTATGGCAAATTTCCACCATTATTTCCTTATTTCGTTTTTTTTTTTTCCCAACCATCCTCCCCTCCTGTTCCCTCTCGGCCTTGCCGCCGTCGTTGGACACCTGCGTGATTTGAGTAACTGGCTGGCTGGCTGGCTGGCTGGCAAGCCCAGCACGCGACGCCCAGCCAGCCAGCCAGCGCGCTCAGGCGGCAATCCCTCATACCCCGGCACCCCGGGGTCCCTCCTCCTCCTCTTGCCCCAAACCGCATCTGTCTAGACCAGCACAGTAGCCAAACCCAAACCCCAGGTCCCGAGGGAAAAAAAAAAGAAAAGAAAAAAAAAAAGAGGGCGTTTGTATAAAACACGTTGACGACCCCTTATTGCAGTTGCACTATTCTTCCTAGTGAGGGGGAGAAAAGGGGCAAAAAGAAGAAAAAAAGCCTGTCAATGGAGCCAGATTTGTTTCCTTCATCCAGGCCCC
>AZGY01000002.1:330844-450116 GCA_001636675.1 Moelleriella libera RCEF 2490
CCCTCCTCTTAAAACGCGCCTGGGAATCAAACACCCGTCGCATAAAACACGCACGCACGCATGCACGCCCGTTCGCACGTACCCTGATTGACCAGCTATCGCATAGCGGTATCAGCCGGCATTGGAGATGGGAAATGGGGGATGGGATGACTGACTGACTGACAGACTGACGGACGGACGGTGTCAGATCCGCGCGCACGCGCGGCGGGGTGGGGTAGTAAAACGACGCTCACACGGCAGGCAGGCACACCGGCATGGCACGCAACGGCGTCGTACTTGACTTCTCCCCCCCCCTTCGCTCTTCTTTTCTCATTTTTTTTTGGCCACAAATAAGGTTAAAAACATGCCTACCTAAAGTACCTACTTTACCGTACCTACTAGCCGGCTGCTCGCTAGTCGAGACGATGAGCATTCGGGATGCTGTCGGCCGCCACACCTTATTATCACAGCAGCAGACCGGACCTGTGGACGCTGCTGCTGCTTGTCGGACCGTCCCTTGGTGCATATAGCCTCGCGCATTGGCTTCCTCCCTCCACCCTGCCATCCTGCACCACACTGCACTGCACCGCGCTGCACTATCATATAGGCACGCGGCCACACACACACACACACACACACACACACATGAGATGCAGCATGCGATGCCGCATCATGGGCCAGCCATGTGGCCGCCGCACCTTTTCCCCGTCGCTGAGCGGCTACCAAGCCTGACAAAAAGTGGGATTGACAAGCCCGCCGAGCGTCCTGCTGCTCGTGGCAGCCGCTTGGCATTGTATGTATGTCTGTATGCGTGCGCAGGCGTCGAAGCCGATACCATAGCATACATCGTACAGTACGGCACAGAGTCACATTGATCCGAACTTTCCCCCGAACCGTTGACCGTTTCGATCCTGGCCTTGGCTTAGCTTTGACGTACTGTAGCGAGCGCATACAGGTCCCGTCTCGTCGTGCCGTGCATATGCCGCAATGCAGCACTGATGATGATGATGAGCCAAGGCCACATATGTACTCTTCTCCATGTCTTCCCTAAACACCCAACCGACTAACCAACCGAAAAAAAAATCCCCCGAAACAAAAGCGCATGTAGTCTTCATAATGCATTACGGAATTTTGTCAATGGGTATCAGTGTCGCGTCAATTTTTCAAGCTCGCTAGTAGGGTGTGGAGTAATGGTACATCGTCATCATCCTCCTTTGACAAAGTGCGAAAGGGAGAAGCAAAAAGGCAAAAAAAAAAAAAAAAAAAAAAAAAAGGGGAGCCATCAAACGCCCGTAGCCATGCACCTTTTCATTCTTTTCCTCTTGTAACCGCCGCCGTGCCCCGTAGAAATCAATGAAAAAGAAGCAAGAGAAGATCAAAAGAAAGGGGTGGGGGGAGGGCCCAGGAACAAGATAATACAGATACAGAAGGGAACCCAGAGAGGGTGGCCTGGACATCATCCCGGCCTTTTGCGCCTTTTGTAAAATTGTCGAGCGCCAGGCAGGGCTCGTGCTCCATCAGTCCTCATCGTAGTCCACGTCCGCGCCGCGGTATCGCATCTCCAGCACCCACTTGCCGTCAAAGTCGACCCCCTTGCGGATCTTGGTCCCGGCCTTTCTCCAGACCGCGCTGCCGAGGCCCATGTCCGCGATGAACAGCCGCCATTCGTCCTCGAGCGCCGCGCTGTTCGAGGCGCCGGGCTCGCCGTCTCGCGGGGGCGTCACTGCCTCGAGGAGGCCCCGTTTGGGGGCTCCGATGGCCACCACGTACCGGGGCTTCACGTACAGGGGCGTTCCGTCGATGATGGCAATCTTGCCCGAGCTGGGGTTGATGCCCGTGGGAACGTCGACCGACAGCGCAAACGCCTCGTTGCGATTCGCCCACTCCATCAGCTCGTATACGGTGGCCTGATCCCCGTTGCGGAGCTCTTCGAATGACGTCGTCAGTCCCAACAAGGCATCGATGATGAGGGACACCAAAACTGGTGTGCCCAAGGCGGCCGACTCGCGCAGATGCTTGAAGAAGTCGTTTTTGCTGTGCACTTTGCCCCCAAACGCCCGGTAGAGCTGCATCTGCCCTCGCAGGTCTTCCAGGAGGTCCTTCTCTCGCTCCACGCCGACTAGACACACCGAGACATCGAAATTCTTGTTCCGAAGATGACGGGCCGCCGCCAACGCACGGACGCCAGACTTGCTGTTGCTCGCGAGGATGACAATGGTGGAAGTGTCCAGCGATGAAGCTAGATCGGCGCCCGAGCTGCCGAGAGCCAGTCTGAAGCGGACCTTCGTCGCCGGATCGGACAATGCCCCGATGGCCACCTCCGCAATGCCCCGGCCAGCGTTCTCCGCCATGAGGGTCTCGGAAAAGCCAAGCTCGTTTGCGGCAATGTTTTCGACATTGAGCATCTGCAAAGTAGAGATGACCTCGAGCCGGCGGTTGGAGGAAACAAGATAGAGGCCCGGCTGCTCGATTCTTTGCTATTGTACGGTCAGCACCACGCACGATTGGTTTTGGCAAGGCCTGGTGCCAAGGAAAACGAAGACAGGAAAGAAGGAGGGAAATAAAAAGGCGCCTACGCACAAAAGAGTTCACACGGCTGAGCGGCTGGCTGGTGGTGGTGGTGGTGGTGGTGGTCATGATACCGCTCCCCTTGCGCGACTGCGATCGTCGCGATGGTCCCGATTTGCTCTCTGCTCGAATTCTGGCACCCGAGGCGGCGCCGCTCCTCGCTTCACGCCCGCTGAGTCTGCCAGACTCGTTGACCCCCACGTCGGCTTCGCTATTCCAGAAGTCGGTATTCTGACCACCCAGCGATGATTGAGGTTCCAAGACCATTTCCGTGTAATGATAATTTTTGCCCCCCGCCGTGCCGGGTTTAGGTCGGCGATTATGTGACACGAGCCTCTCAGATTCGTCCACCTCATCGTCTTTGCGCATCTGGTCAAAGATTGTGCGCTTGTCAAATTTCGCGAGGTTGTTTTCGAAATCAAAGTCTCCCATTTCTTCCGTGACTTCCTCCGAGGCCCAGCCATTGTCGGCAACGAGCTTACGGCTTTTCGACTTTTTCAATGAGTTGAAAGGCTGAAACGATGCTGTGCTCTGAATGATTGGCGTTTGTCTCCAGCCTTTTCCGTGTCCGTTGGCGTTGGATCCATCTTCTTCCTGATCGTGCCGTGGGAGTTCCTTGTTTGACGTCTTGTTTGATTTCGGATTCTTGGACCTGCTCTTGTTCTTCTTCTGAGAGGGCGTTGCGAGCGCTGTGGGTGTTTGATCACCCGAGCGACTGCCTTCGCTGACTCTCATACCCTGTATCGAGTCCAAGATGATCTGCTCCGGCTTGAGCTGAGGCGGCACGCCACCTCTAGGAACCGCAAATGCGCCAGGGCCGGCGCTGTTCGCCCTTTCTGAGAGATCTCGTTTGCGCGGAGTCGGCATCGAAGGCGTGTTGGAGCTCGACCGCCGACCGACGCTCAAGATGGCTGGGTCCGCGAAGACCCGTTGTTGAGGTTGCGGGGGATGCGGTGATAGCTGTGGCTGCGACAAAGTCTCGACCAGTGGTGAGCGACTATCTTGTCGCACATTGAAGGCCTGTTTGGTCGGCGAAGCTTGTTGGATGGCAACCTCGGATAGGTCGGCGATATTGGAAGCATCGATGATCATCTGCGGAGCCCTCTCCTTGGTGGGAGCAATGAAAACTGCGTCACGCGAAAAATCAGTCTCGATGCGCCGTGAATTCAAGAAAGCGCCTCCGCGTACCGTCAGTCAGCGTCAAGCTGCTCCCTGCTTCGACGTCCCGGACAACACCAGAGATGCGATAGCCGGGAGGCTCCCGAAGCATGACACTCATGTGCAGGCCAATGAATTGGCTCGCCATGGCTGCTGTTCTTTGGCTGTGAGTAGTTGGTCTGGCGTGCTTTGGAAGGGCAATGCTTCGTTTACTACCAGCTCGTAGGTAAAGTACCTACCACCTACCTTGGAGGTAGTTGACAAAGTGGGCGGATCTGCCAATCGATCTGAGTACCTCATTAAGTTTGGTACGAAAGAGCCCCCCCCCCATCCCCTCCGCCTCAACCCTCATCCTCCTCCTCCATCCAACCCACGGCCATCTCGCCAAAAAACTTTCACGTCGCATGATTCTGCACCTCCACATATTTAGAGTTCATAAATCGGGAATGAAAACTCCAACCTTCAACTTCGCGACTATCGCATTTCGCCTGAATGGTTTGGCAGAACAAGCATAGCAAGCAAACTTGGTCTGGTGGGACAAGCATAGCAGGTAACTTGGATATTATCAAGCATTATTGAGAAAGGACGTCGCGCTCTTGGTCTTTAGCTACATCGCATCGAAGATAGAATGGTGCCGATGCAAGCTAAGCAAACTTCAATACAAACACATTTCAACACCATTGAGGCCAAGGTTGACTTAGTCAACTCCAAAGTTGACGCACTAGACGCGAGATTTCACGCATTGTGTGACTCTTTCGAACTTTTGGTCAGCAAGAAGCTGATGATTTTTCCTACGCTAATAGCTGGTATAATTACTTGGTAGCAACCGAGAATAGGTTGCAGACTGGACAGTATAACGCTGTTTCGAGCTGGATCCAGCACTATGATTGCTGCATGCAACGGCGTGTAAGGGAGGTCATAAGGTTCACACGGCCGCAGAACTCTTCTGTCCATTCAAACATGTCATGAAGTGATATGAGTCACTTAGTCTGTCTTCTATAGCCCGTTGAATTCCTCCTTTCATGTATGTTGGGTACGTCATATGCTCTGCTGGGCCCGCGTGTCATGCCGCGAGCGTGTTTTCCGCAACAAACACCCTGGAAACATTGCGAAATCGTGAATGCTGTTCCTCTGCGCAACTCGTCGCTCAGTCGCGAAAAAGACCCTGAGACCCTGAAAAGTTCATCTGATATCACCGGCAGTCATCACGGTCTACATTCGTGCTATAGAATCCACCAGGTAAATATACAATACATATAGATCTCCAAACGCCGGCTCGCTATGCCTTGGATCCGGCGAGTCATGAGGGCCTCCGGCAGGCTTGTAGGGTGTTGAAGAAATCCTAAAGCTGGTCCCTCCGAGACGCCTTGCTTCCGTTGCAATCGTATCCTATTGATAACCATATGACGCTAGCGCTGCCTGCGTAGTGTCGATAGACCCGGGGCGATTCGACGCAACAGTCGCCTTCGCGGCGGCATGAGGCTTCCTGTTGGCATTATAGTCGTTTGTCCTCCTCGCCTGTCTATTCTTCGCAGCATCCGCCACGCAGGACAGCTGGTCGTAGAACTCGACAACTTTGTGGTGCGCCATAACTTTGGACGGCTCGAAGCCAATGACACGGAGCCCTTGTTGGGTCGTCGCTCGACTCAACGCCACGTATGCCTGTCCCTTTTCAAATACTCTTCCCAGGTTCACAGTCACTCTTTCCAACGTCTGGCCTTGAGCCTTGTGGATGGAGAGCGCCCAAGCCAATATGAGGGGCAGCTGGGTTCGTTTGGCCTGCACCTCTCCGCTCGGAAGCTCCACTTTCCACTCTTCAGGTTGGCAAAGAAGCACACGGGGAGTCCCTCCGGTCGAGATGAACTGCACCACGGGGAACTCCTGGGCCGTCGAACTGGTACTCGACTCTCGGCTGAACGCCGCGAGCTTCCGCTTAGCCTTGGTCAGCGAATCTTCCATGCCCGGGTCGTGGCCGCTGGTGCCGCCCATCTCAAACGTCTTCTCGTCGGAGAATGCCACAACTTTGCCTAATGAACCATTGACCAGCGTGTCGTCGAGGTTCTTGATGAGCATGACTTGGGCTCCCACCTTCAGCTCAAGTGCTTTGGGGGCCATCATATTGACCAAGAGTTTGTCTCGCACATTCGGGTCTCCAGCGTCCATGGCTTCGTATTTGTAAGTCCGGCCGGAGAGCTCGCGTAGTCTCTTTTCATTGGATCCTTCCACCTGCGCGCGCGTTGGATACAGCTCGGCCAGATCCACACCGTCGTCGAACTTCAGGGGTCTTGAAAGCGCCCTGAACGCATTCACAGTTGTCGGGCTAATCTTGCCGACCCGCATCTCGTTCAGCATCCGGGCGAATTCTGGGTCTCGCTGACGGAAAACTTGTGTCAAACCAATAGTGTGATCAATCGAAGTATTCCAAGTCGCCGCGTCAAACGCAAATTTCGATTCTCGCTTCTTGTCCGAGTCTGGCACAGGAGGTAATTGAAAAAAGTCTCCCGTGATGATCAGCTGGATCCCACCCCAAGGTCGCCCATTGTTCCGCATGACACGCCCAATCTGCGAGAGTTTGTCGAACAGATCGCCGTCTACCATGGAGATCTCGTCTATGATTAAGCATTTTGTCTTCAGCCATCGCGACTTGGCCTTGGGGTTTCTCTTGATCTTTCTGACTAGGGCCGAGGCATCTTCCTTGCCAAGTCCAATTCCTGCTCACAGTCAGCGATTTGCAAGTAGGGGAGCATGAGGCGGCTGCCGACTCCACGTACCAGAGAAGCTGTGAAGCGTGATTCCGCCGATATTACACGCAGCCAGGCCGGTAGAGGCTGTGACGGCGACTCGTTCCGGGTTCTGCGCATGCTTCTTCTTGAGCTCAGCGATGATGGAGCGCATCAACACAGACTTTCCCGCACCAGCAGGACCAGTGAAGAAGACGCTCTGGCCCCGATTGACAACCAGATCGAGAACATACTCCTGCTCGTCGGTGAGGCTAACTGGCATCGGTTTCACCGCCTTTTCTTCAACGTCAAGCATTTCCTCCGGTTTCACTTCTGCATCGTCGCGAGGATGTCTGTGATTCTTCAGAGCTTTCTTCTGCTGTTTGATTGCACTGGCACTGGCATCCCAGAGGGCGGATCCCTTCGTCGTCGGTGTCTTCAAGGCCCCCGGCAGAACTTCATCGGTCATGTCGAGCTCCGCCTCGGACTCTTGTTTGCTCCAGCTAGCTGGCAAAACCCTCTTCTTGGCCTTTTTCGGAATTGGAGCGTCTACTATCTCCAGGTCATCGGAAGATTCCCGCTTCCATGACGAATGAGCAAGGCTTGAAGTGCTCAAGGGAGGACGTTGGAGGTCGGATGGGCGTTTGTGTGATGCGGGGGATGATGACCATGGGATGGGTATTTCGCTTTGAGAGGAATATGTCGGCGGAGGAGCGTTCTCCTTGGATTGCGGTTTTGATTGCTGCGGTAGGGCTGACGGAGGCGCAAAGTCTAGATCAAGATTGGCATCGTCACTGAAATCATCCTCTGCAAAGTAAACCGGTTCGTGAATCTCTTGGCGGCCCGGACAGGAGCCGGTGAGATCGACAAAGGTTTCATCCGACTTGAAAGAATCTGACGCGGCCGCGTACAACGATGACAATGCTCCATGATTGGCCAAGGATCGATTGCCGGCAACGGTCAGGTTCACCGGTCGGTTGTCGAGTGGACTCGGTGATTTGGTTGTTGTCCTCGCCGACACATCAGCAGCAACAGATCTGTTGAGTGGAGGGACCTTCTTGAACTGATCCCTAATGTCGGGGTTGGATGAGCTCGGGCTGCTTGACGGGAACAACTGCTTGGCTAACGCAGGCCGGTGCGGCGGAGCAGACTGAGACGCGTTTTTGTGTGCCTGAGCAGCCTTTTGGAACATGTTCCCGGTCAAGCCGCTTGAGGCTGCGGCAGGAATATGAAGATGAGCCAGTCGGCCCGCGCGCTGCAAAAAGCTGCGAGATGTCGGCGAGGAACGGATAGGTAGGTTGACGATGCCGCCTGTCATATATACACAGGAGGGGTCGGGGGGGTCGACGGCGGCAGTCGTGATGGGAGTAGTGTACGGCGAAAACCCTAGATGGGACGTGGCCGCAGAAGTGGTCAGTATGTGCGCGGCATGAGGTAGAGTTGTCGTTGCCTCTGACAAGACAAGGGCTCCTGCAACGCGATAAGCAGCGCGACTCGGTTATTGGATCGAGGTTGGCGGGCGACGCGCGACGAGGAAGGCGAAGTGCAGGTGTGGGGAGGATGCACCACTTCTGCGAAAGCGCGTCGGTCGCGACTGCTCTCTAACGCCATTCATTTTCAAACTGGGTCTCGGTCCAATTTGCCCATGCCGTGGAGTCTAGTCTAGGCTACTAATATGCTTACCCGCGCGTACACCAAATCCGGAGGAGCTTTATGCAGACTTTCGTGGGCTGCATACACCCTTTTTTTGTGTCTTGTTCAAATTTGGGGCGCGCGCGTAGGTAGCTACAATATCGGACATGCATGTGCTCTTCAGCCCGCGAAAATGGGTCGCATCACGAGAGAAAGTAGATGACAGACAGCCTGCGGTTAACAGCATTCACGTACGCAGCCACTCAAATGGGCGCGAAAGCAAGCAGCCAGGAAATCAATTGATGGTTTTGAAATCAGAGACCAAGCAGCTACAAAAGTACAAGTCGACCTGACTCCGTCACATTGGTCCCAACACAGGGAAAGAACCGCCAATCCACGTTCTTACAGCAATTTCCAGGAGGGCAGTTCCAGTGCAGATTCTTCAAAACCCCTCTCGATGGCATCTTCGAAATGCGCCAGGCGAGTCTGGTCGACTCCGATAGCCTCGACCGACCCTAACTTGCGCGTACGTTCGGGGCGCTGGCGGTGCCCATGGATACCGGGGCTCGCAGCGCCCCTCTGACAAAGTCGTACGACCACAACATCTGTCGTTGAATCGAACATCATCATCATAGCCTAGCTGATCAAAGATGTGGTCTCGATTTCTGTCGTAACTTCTACGCCGCAGCTCTCGGTCGTCTGTGATGCAGGTCCTCTCGAACCTCTCGCCGATCGCGTCAACCCTGTCGTCGTGTGATGATCGTGAGGTAGCGCAACCTCTGATGGGTCGACATATCCGCGGGTATTCCCGCTGGACGACCAGGGGATGGAAGGAAGCGACTGCGTCGCCGACGCCCTCTCTGTACGCGCGCCTCGTCATGGCGTCGGTCGTTGGACTGGGCAAGGCCGTTCCTAAACATGCAGACATCTGTGTCGAAGGCGGACTGATGGGGCTCGGTCGATCTCCATCGCTTCTGGTGTGACGACGACGCGCACCCAGCCCAAATGCCTCGGGTCTGTACGCGTGACGGCGTCTATGTCTGGCGCCACCGGCGTAAAAGTTTGTCCGCGGGATTGATCCAATAGAGGACTCGGCGGTCGTGTAGTCGCTGCGGTTGTTGGTCCAGGTCGAGTCAGAGTCCGAACCAACTGAACTTGAGGAAGAGGCCCGAGAGAATTGAGGACGGCGTGGGCTGGCTCGATTGGCACCGGGAGTTTGAGCCACGGGTGGCGTCGGTGCGCCGGCATTCACCGGTTTGGCAAGCGGCTTCGACGGCGTAGCAGGCGGAGCTGCCACAGGAGTTGGTTGAGGGACTCGGGGAGTGTTGTTGACATTAGATGGATTCGCTTGCCCTAATGGCTGCGCAGGGGTCGGCGCTGATGGAGGATGGCCTGGCGGCCGGGGCGTCTGGAGCACGGATGGCTGTCCCTTGAACTTTTGCTTCTCCTTCTCTTTGAACATCTTCATGGCATCGACTTCCTGGCGTGGAGCTCGGCGAAAGTAAGTCGTGACGGTCACTCTCTCGAGCTTTTTGGAGCGCCTGCATGGCTCGATCCAGACAAGGTCGAACAGTCCAGCCTTACATTTACTCTTCTTCGTGTTCTTCTTCTTCTTCTTGGCGTAGCACTGATCGAGAGCTTTCTCGCTGCAATATGTGTCGTAGAGCGGATTCGTCTTCTCAATCCGTTGGAACTTACTGTCCAGTTGAATCAAAACGTAGCTATATCTGCTGTCTGGGTCTTCATCTTCCAAAAATTCTTGTGTTTTCTCAATCTGTCTCTGGACGGCTGTTGGCAAGTCGCGCTTTTTGCGGGCGATGTCCGGACTCGTCTTGTCTAGGTGCTTGACGCTCCGGACAGCAACATGCTGGGATACGTCTGTCTCTTCAGTCCGGGCAACACGATCCCAGGTTGGTAGCCGTGGCTTTCCTTCTCGGTCCAGATCATTAGGGCTGTAAGCCTTTTCCATTCGTATGACAACGATGCTTGAAAGGGCCTCCCTAGCGTCAGCTTCGCTCATGTCGTCCCTGCGGAGATCGCTGATTTGCACACCGTGCCTAGGCTGACGATCTCGAAGCGCTTGTGGTGGAGCTTGGTTGTTCGGGGCAGGAGCTGCTTGAGCGGCATTGGGCTGAGGCGGAGGTCCTGGCCTGGGTGCTTGCTGCACGGGAAGTTGTTGCACGGGAGCCTGCTGCCCCATTCGCATTTGCGATACAGGTTGAGATGCTATATCGCCTCGACCAGACGGCGGTGGGATGGGGGCTCGAGGAGGAGCCTGAGGTCCAATGGGATTCATACCGACGGGAAGCCGTGGTTGTTGTACATGACTAGGGGGGACTGGCGCAGAGGCCATGGCGCTGAAGAACGGTTGTCAAAGCGAGCAGAAATGGGGGATTTTGAAAGAGAGAGGCGAAGCCGAGCTCGAGGAAAGCTTGGTCTCCTGGCGGTGGTCCGGAGAGACCTGGTATATGTCCGTTGGGGGAATGCAGGCGGCTCAACTGAGCACCCCTCCCTCCACCCTCCCTTCGTCTGACCGAGTGTGCAGAAATACTGTCCAACGCATGCATTGATCTTCTCCTGCGACATGATAACTTGGAAAGATGGCTGCGGCTGTATTGGCGGGAGAGAAAAGCCATCCTCTTTGGACATGGTGCGGTCGTCACGGTCTAGAAGACAACTGGAGCTGGCAATCCCACCACCACCTAACCCTTCGTATGGGAGGGCGAGGCAGCTTTTTTCATCCGACTACGCCGGCGGCAGTGGCCGAGATCCCGGGGACAGGGATCTGGTGCCGCTTGGCCAAAAGCGATTGAACGCGCGGGACGCGCTGTTAAAGGCTGGTGAGATAGGAGACGAGTCAGTGCTCTGTCCTGTCTGATATGATCTCGTTGCAGCTCCTTCGAGAATCTGCTCTTCCCGCCATGGAGTCTCCTCCTCGGCACTCAACGTGCATCATTTGCCGCCCACCTCTCATGGAAGCACGAAGGGAGGGCATGGATCAATGCTTGCGTGGCGTCTGGGTGAGGCGAAGTTGCAGGACTGATTTGGCACTAGTCGCACATCAGTCATGTCAAGATATCGTCGATCCTCATCTGGCTGACTGCGGGGGCTTTTCTTGCAGATACACGTTGGCTCGTGTGCTTGGTCCAACACATCGACACGCGAGAACAGTGTGCAGGTCGGGAAGTGGCGGAGTGGTGGGCAGGCCTGCATTGTTATTGGGCGGATAGGGCGAGCTATGGACACCTCTGCAGCAGATAACCTTTCGTGACGCTGACCAGAAAATCAACCGCCGAGTGCAGACCACCACCACGTGGCGGCCCGGATAGAGCAAAACCACGAGACGGGTCGTTGCCAGTGACGGACACTCGGGCGGCGGGCTTCGGCGATTGGCGCGCCCGCGAATGTCCTACGCTGCCTGAGCTCATGCGCCGATGAGTCCCTCTGAAAATCTCTACTGCGTTGACACATGGACGGCCTACCAATGTGGCCAGTGGGTGTCGTCGACGGCGTCTTTCTGTGACGCTTTATCCTTGTCGTTGTCAAAGTGAGGCTGGCGTGCATGTCCGGCGTGTGCCACTATGCTGCATGTTTCTGCACCTCGCTAGCCTTCTTTCCCCTCCACTCCTTGTCCAGGATTGGCCCGACTCTCGATTGAGAAACCAGGTCTTGTCCGTCAAGTCCCGTCGCGCGAGACAACCGTCCACGACCAGAGCTCACGCCAATGGAATCATCCAAAGCTTGTCCTTTCTGGCTCGCAAATGTCGGGATGCGCTGCTCAATGAGTACGAGTGAGCTCAGGTTGTATACTGTACTGATGTTCCTCGACCGTGTGTCCGATTGCCCAGCAAACACACCGACCACCGCAGAGGAAAATGACAGCTGTTCTGCAAGCCAGCCAGGTCACTCCCATCATCATCATCATAGGCGGCACCCATTTCATCGGCCAATGCCACGCACCGCCGGGCTCGGCTTGCACTGTCCCACCGCCCGTGGCCCGCTGGCCAAGCGGCCGCACATACATGCGGCCGCCAGATCATGCCAGATACGTGTATGCGTTGTCCTCTCGCTCTAGATAATCCTTCTCGATCAAGCTGCACGGCGTAAGCCAAGGCCCCACGCCAGCCAATCGACAGAGCCAATCGTTTCGCAATCTGGACAATGCAGGAAAAGACATACCTTTCAATTTCCTTCTTGATGGCCATGGGCTCTACGCTGCCACGTTTCTTGGTCAAGTTGATCACCTCGGCCACAAGCTCCGCGTGACCCATAGTCTTGCGGCTCTTCATGATGCGCACGATGGCGGCCTGGGTCTCGAAGCGCCTGTCTTGCGCGATCCGTTCGTGCGTCGCCTTGTTCTCTTCCTTGGTCTCCTTCAGCTGGATCTGATTGATCTTGACGCGATACTTGGGATCCGTGAACGCCTTGTTGAATGCAAAAGTATCAGAGGTTTTGACATCTTTGCCTTTTGGGTGCTTTGTAAGAACGCGTGCTTTGCCGCAAGCCAGTGACTGCAGAGTCCGGTCAAGATCGCCGCCATGCAGACCCGTCGCGGACGAAATCTGTTCGTATGTGAAGAAACCTTCAGCTGGCTCCTGATTGAACGTCATGAGCACGACAGCTTGAAATGCCGACACAAGAAGCTCTTTGGAACCCTTGGGAAAGGATGCCTTGATGGAGCAATGGGCCAAAGGGTGTTTCCATGTCAGTACCCTTCCCGTGTGCTTGTTCTTGTAATGCTGATCGAACCGCTCAATCTCTGTGGCTACTTCGCTAGGCAGATTTGGCCGCACGTCTGGATACGTTGGCCACGCAGAGGCTGACAAAATCATGACTGACAAGTCGACGGGGGGCCGCTGACCGAGACTTGATTCGCTCCATTGTTTGTACGAGCTCATCTCGTCCCTGGCAAGTTCCTGGTCCTTGAACATCTGCTCGAGGTTGTGGGTGAAGTTTGACCCGCACTCCCCACGAAGCTTTGTGAGCATGTTGCGCTCGGCGTCTTGACTGGCGCTCCTGCCCATGAGCAGCCTGCGTGCGAGATCCTTCTTGTAGAATGCCTCAAAGGCATCCTTGCCTTCTATAAACCGAAAGAGTTCGAGGGCCTGATCGAGCTGTCTATCAAGCTCTGCATCCTCATCTGCGGTGCTGGCTTGACCATCTTTCTCCGCAGCGACTCTATCCTTGACATCAGACAGCAGCTCCTTCGGAATGGCTTTCAGGCCGCCTCGAAGTAGCATGTCAATGTGCTTCGCCGTCATCTCCCCAATCTTGGAAGTTCCATTTTCCCAGCATGCAGCCGTCTTCCGATCATTCATGAATTTGCCAAAGGCTTCGCGCATGCGCCACAAGAAGTCCTCGTCCTTGTCAAAAGCATCCCGAATCATCAGATCCAAGGATCTTCGTAGAGCCAGGAGCCGAACCACCATCTCATCGCCTCTGTCCTTGTCTACTATTATCGACATGCCAGTACGTTGAATATATTCGCCCCAAGGCTCCTTGAGTCTCTTCTGGATCCCTGAGAGGCGCAGCAGGTCGTACAGGCCCTTCATGGATTCGACATCTCTTTCCGATAACAAATGGGCCAAACTATCGTTGTGCAGAAGCTTTTCAGAATAGCTGTTGATCAGAATATCGTGCGCCGAGTCCATAAGCTGCTTCTCCGTGGTGCTGTCGAGGTTGTAGGCTATGCAGCGGAGCCCTTCCCTTCCAAGCAGGTCTTTGCAGGCTCGGATATACCTGTCCAAGTCCGACGAGCTCCAGGACTCGCCGAAATCGGTGAAGAAAGCCCTAGACTGTCGCAGGAAAACTGGTTCGAAGTGCTTTGCGTAGACACCTAGCACGTAGAGCATACGGATGGAGTCCTTGAGCAAAGCCGAGTCTAGACGCTCGTCACGTCGACGGTCATACTCGATCAATTCGCAAACACCTGCTACGACTCTGTGGCCAGGCGCTTCGGAAGCAACTGATCCCTGCGGAAAGGTCATGCGTCGAAAGAAGGCGATGGCCATGTCATTGATGGAAGGCGAGGATTCTCTCAGCAGGTAGGTTCGGTCCAGATAGCTAAAAGTCGATCTGACAGTAATCGTCTGAGCGTTCCACGACTTCCATTCGCTCCTTACGCTTCGAAGCACATCAAGGTCATTTTGTCCGCCACTTCGCCGAATCCTGGGCAGAACAATGTTTTGCAGATGCGTATCGATACGCTCCTTCAACAAGCAATACACCTTGGCAGCATTTCCGCTGCGGCAAACATCCTCCACGCCACGATATAATCGCTCGAGGGGCACGGCTGGCCTCTTGTCGGCGAAGATGGCTCGCAATGCCTCGTCGAGATCGCATTCGGTGCGCGCAAAGTACTCCTCCACTCGTGCCTCTCTGTTGACGGGGGGGCGGAGGTTCTTGATGACGAGTTTCTTGGCGCCTGTGTACGGCTGGAAAGCCGAAGGTCCTCGGGTCAAGTCGATAGTCTCGGGCAACTTGCCTCTCGCCCGGACAGAGGCCATGGCGGTCGAATCGGCAAGCCGAGGACGTTTGGCGTTTGCAGACCCAGGCGAAGGAGACGAGAGGCGCTGCCGGCGGCGGTAACCGGATGATTCGGGTTGCATGGAACCTAGTTTGCTAATGAAGTTGAGCCGCGAGCGTGATGTGACGGGCCTGGCGGATTGCAGGTGGAAGGCGAAGTGGGGAGCTGCTACATACTGGCAGGCATGGATGGGGTGGGATGGATGGATGGACCCGAACCTGGCAAGCGCGTCATCGGGTGTGTGTGTGTGTGCACTCACAAGCTCCTCATGCTTGTAGATAATCGAATACTCAGGGGAAACCCTACACCCAACCTTCTCTCGTAATCATAGCATCACGGTATTTTTTTTTTGTTCGTTGTCTCGTGATGCGCTGTGTCTCGCTATGGACGGCGATGCTGGTTCCTCCGTGCATGAGCAGCACGGTTGTCTCCATCCTTCATGCCCTCCACCACTCCTTTCTCTTCATATTTACACTGATTTGTACAGCGAATGAGGCGAAGGTTGGGGGAAAAGTCTGCGCAGCATTTGCAGCAGCTCTGTGGGTTGCCGGCTACATTGCGACAGACGCATCCGAGACCTATAGGCCCCCTTCTCTCCTCTGAAAGGGGGGGGGGACTGCCGAGCGAGCGTGGCCGTTATAGTCTGTGCTGCTGCTGTGTAAGATTGCACAGTGATTGGAAGACATAAGAATAAGAGGCGGATAATGGGCGTGTTTGGCTCTGCGTGGTGCAAGACAAGTGTTGAGGTTATGGTGCCAAAGGCAGGTGGCCGGGAAGCTAGACAATGTATACAAGCAACGGAATGGGGAGGGCTTGGACTGTGAATGCGCTCGATATGGGGTGCTACGTGAAAGTGAGAGCGCGGCAGCCCATAGACATGAGCAATCTTCTTCCCGATGAGGGGGTAAGGGCAACACCACATCCCTCTAGTATGGCAATTTCGCTGTGATGGATCTTTCGCCACCTCTGCCGAGGGGGAGATGCACAGATGGCAAACTGAAGGTCGTTCACCAGGGGATCATGAGCACACAACTGGCGATTCGGGTCTAGGCATATTTCCCTCGTTCTGGGGACTGGAGACTGGCTGATCGTGAAAATTTAAAAGATAACCTACCGCAAGCTCCTATCACATTAGACCCCGCCCTCTCCAGCAGATTACGAACATAAAGAGCTAAGAATTAAAATAAAAAACTACATCTTTAGGGAGCTCGATTATATTGCAGCTCGAATGAAGGGCGCACGCCAGACATTTGTTGCAACCCCGATAAAGGACAGAATTGTCGCGTTGATTCCCCTGCTTATCGCCGTTTGACATTTGCCCATTGTCATAGACCCCCGTCGTTTGGCGGCAGATTATGCCGGTGTGCTTGCGTCAGTGCTGCCCGTTGCCAAGCCAAAAACATCCAGCCACGCATCCGGTCTTCGACGGCCGCCCTCGTACTTGGCATGCAAGTACTTCTCCGTCTCACCTGCAAACGCCAGGAGCTGCTCCTCACTCCCCCATTCTCCCGTCGCCAGGAGCCCGACGGCCAATCTGCCCTCGCCTTGCTTTGGCGTGGCGTACCCAATTGGCATGGAGATGGACGGCGTACCGGTCAAATTCGCCAGGAATATGTACATCATATTTCGAAACGTGATGTTGCCATCGTTCATGCCATGCTGCTCGTCGCCAGGAGTCTTCGGCCAGCCTGTCAGAGGCGTCGTTGGTGACAGGATGAGGAGACCGGGGTATTGCTGGAACAAGAACGCAAAGTGGCGCATCAACAACGTGCGGACAGTGTTGTACTTCAAAAAGTCTGCCGCCGGTGTCACCCTCCCCACGGACATCATGATTTTGTTAGCAGGGCCAACCAGCGACAGCCAGTCCGCAGGGTTTACAGTTCTCCGACGAGCGCCTTCGGCCATTTCAACGAGGCAAATGATGGCATGCGAGAGCTGAGCCTCGGCGAGATGGGGCAGGGAAATGTCGACAACCTCGTATCCTCGCTCTTTGGTCAGAAATTCCAGTGCCCGATTGCATGGCTCGAGGACCTCAGCATCAGCAACGTTCCACCAGTCGCGATAGACTCCTATGACGCGCTTTGCAGAGGGACCCGGGGGGGTGGAGCGCCCAAAGGCGCGTTGGATCCTGTCTTCAGCATCAGGCTGCGACATGAAGCGATAGGCGATGGTCAAGTCGGCAACGTTGGCGGCGATAGGGCCTCTTACGCACATGGTGCCGCGTACATGACCGGTGCGGTGCTGTGACGGCTTGAGACCGTACAAGCCGCAGAAGCTCGAGGGAATCCGAATACTGCCGCCGGCGTCCGTGGCAACAGCGAACGGCACGATGCCTGAGCACACGGCTGATGCAGGGCCGGACGAGGATCCTCCGGTATAGTACTCATTATTGAGGGGGTTTGACGGCGTGCCTTGTACTACCTGCATCCCGAATTAGCTTGGAACGTGATCAAGGGGAATGAAGACTTTTTTTTTTGGGGCGCCTGAAGCGTACATTGAGGCCACTTGTGTCTGAGCAGTCTCGTCAGCGACGGCGGATCTCCTTGTGCGTCAGGTATGAAAGCATACTCACCCGAGCCCAGCTCGTGCATGCGATTCTTGCCTAGCACTATAGCGCCGGCATCTTGCAGGGCCTTGACGCACCACACCGACTCCCCCTGTTTCTTGAAGAAGGGCGACTCGGCATTGAACTTCATGCCGTTGTGGCTGACATAACCCTCTACAGACACGTCATCTTTGACCCCGATAGGCACACCGTCCAAGATGCTCAGGGGCTTTCCCGCTGCCCACCGTTGCGTGGAGGCCTTGGCAGCCTCCAGCACGAGTTTGTCGTTGCCGTGGTTATCAGCCCATGCATTCTCGTACTGGCTCTGCTTGGCGCCGCCGGGTTTTGTGAGAGGTAGCAGGGCCTCGATCACGCTTTGAGGAGTGGATTTGCCGGATCTGTACAATTCGTGATAATCATGGATGGAGTAGTATCTGACTCCTGGCTTGGTATGAGCTGCTGCCAGTAGATCCGGTTCAAACTCCAACAACGGGCCAGCAGGGCCGAGTGGAGTGACACAAGGCTGGGTGAGATTGTCAAGAATTGAACGGACATTCACAGCAGCCGTACTCCGGGCGGACTCACGTCAAATGTCGGAGGGATGTCATCGAGTATCGGCAGATCCTTCACTTGGCCAAACCCAGCGTTGCTCCAGAAGAAGCGTTGCAGGAGCCCGGATCTCGATATCCTGCACGCAAAGGCCCAATGACGAGCTCGCGTCAGCAACGTGAGGCAAGCGGCAAACGCAGTTGCCTCATCAATAGGCGACCTACAGGGCACCGGCCGCGACAAGTGAGTAGCCGCGCAGGACGGGGTTGTTCGCGGGCGGAGCGACATATTTGGTCTTGGGGCCCTCGGAGGGTGTCGGATAGCTCGCAAACCGAGGTGATGACGCCATTTCCAACGACAGCAGGGGAGCCAGCAATTGGGCTTTGAGCTTGCGATACTGGTGCCAGCAATCGATCAATCGTCGTCTCGCCTTCGACCTTCGCTCACCAGTGAGAACATTTGGAGATGGGGTAACAAAACCTCGAGCTACCTACTAGGTACCTACTTAGGTCGGTAGTTGGGAAGCTTACGGGGCAGGCACTTCGGGTGGTCACAAATCCGGTGCCTCGGTCCAGGCAAGTCCCTGGATAGTTTGGCAGCTCAGATCAGCTCAAATGGGTGGCGTCGACGAACCAGGGAGGCAGAGAGCTCGTAGCCAATCGATACGGAAATCCTCATCCGAGCTCTGCGTGACTTTGATTAAGAAAAAAAAAGTGGGCGAAGCGACGCGTGGAGTAATGATGGTATACTTTCGACGTGCTGCTGTCGGAATCCATCAATGTCCGTCTCGAGCAGCACTCGTTACATGTCATGTGTGGTTGATCAATTACTCTGAGTATGCATCGTCCTTAACGAGTAGACGGATATTTGCACATACCCCTTGCATACATGTGTACTTGTAACGCTGTCGACGCTTCCGTTTCTGGTGACCCGCAATCCTATTCCACGCCCATGGATGCACTGAGACAGAAACTTTCTTATTTGTTTTCTTGGAAAAAAGCAGAAGAAAGAAAAAAACGAAGAAGAGGCTCGACTGCGATGCACATACGTACTTCACGTCCCAGCTCTCTTGCCACTTTCCGTTTCTCTTTCATCTTGTTTTGTCACGCCTGGTTATATCGTACCTCAACCAATGCAGAGCAGCCGCATGCCGGCTCAGATTCAGAACGCCACGCAAGTACAATGCATGACTGACAAGCGTTCACTGCGAGACGTAAGGACGTTCCGATCTCAAAGGCGCTCGTACGCAATCAGGTTCTGCTGGAAATCAATGGGCGCTGTGATGGCCTGGGGCTCCCTTGCCAACACCCCTCTGATTCGTCGATGGCAAGGCTTTCGATTTGGTGCGAATGTAGCTCAGAGTACTCCTCGACGAACCCAAAACTATGCGATGAGCTAATGTTGGTGTAAGTTTCGGGTGAATTTGAGCCAAAAGCTACTCGGCAAATTAATAGACCAGCCTCAAACTTTCGAGGTCTTTGTGGCGCAAATACTACTTCGTCAGGGTAGCAGGAGAGCCTGTTCATTTTGAAAATGAACTTGATTGATCTGCATGAGACGGCAACGACGGTACAACTACGTCGACAACATTTCGCCGAATGACAGCTGCCTAGGGTACTCAAGACGAGGAGCTTGCCTATAAGGTGACCTAGCAGAGGCCTGCAGGTATCTATCGCTGAACAAATTAACAAAGAAACGCTGTCTATGGCCGATCCCAGTCTTGTGATCGGCACTACCCGTGTGATTGGCCAAGATTAGGCGTCATGGGTAACTGATCAAGTATAACGTGCTCTCATGGAAATCAAACGAGTGGTCCAATTCTACTGGGGTTCTACAATCTTCGATTACGCGCAGACGACGTCTCGCTAAACACAGAGCCTTCCCACTTTGATGTACCGGGGCTGTAAAGTGGCTTGCTTGTCCAAGCAAGCAACATCGCCAATTGTTACACGTTGGTGCGCCAACGCCGGGACGTGCTCTACGTTCGGCCAACAGCACATTTCCGCGCGGAGAAAGACCACACGTCGCGGAAGCAAAGTTGAGAACCGTAATGAACTTGCTAATATACAATTTCTTCTTGTGTCTGCCTCGCTTCCTTCAAAATGCCAGCCATAGCCTCCGACAAAGACTTGCCCAAGCCGCTCGATAATCCCATGAAGCAAACCAAGCGGGCAAAGAAATTGGTCATGGAGCATTTGGGGAGTGTTATCAAGAGCGCTGAAAAGCCGCCTCTGCAAGGAATGTTCAGCAGGACCTACTTCGTGACTCTAGCGGACGCCTGTGAGCTGGTTGTGCAATACCGCACCGAACCGCTTAACACCAATGCGTTCAAGCTCGCAAAGGATGCTCTGGGCTCCTTTGTTCCGGATGCCAGAGCTCTCCCAAGAAAATGAGGAGCTGGAGAGTCTTGGTGTCTGGACGTACTCTCTCGCTCGCATGCCAGGCAACATATGGCTCCATGGAGTTGCCAACAAAGGCGCCGAGGGGCGTATCGTAGTTGACAAGTCCTTGGGTCACGTCTTCTTGAAGGGTTTCCTCGCCGAAAGGAGTGATAATACTATTAGAGACAAGATTCGACCGCATTTAAACGCTATTTCAGCATTACCCTTGGGAGAAGCTCTTGCTTACAAGGCAACTCTCAAAGACCTGATTAGCAGGCTCAATGATCTGAGTCAGCTCTCCCTTTGGGTCGCCCACTACGATCTCAACAAGGTCAACGTCCTTGTGAACGAGAAATGCGATATTACGGCATTGATTGATTAGGAGCTATCTATCCCGCTGCCCTTTGGGGTTAGCTTTGGTCGCATTCACTCTTTGATGGGCGAATATACCGGAGGGAAAATTCTGGATGTTTGAAGAATTCGAGGTGGCGGAGTGGGCGTTCTGGGAGCAATTGTTTAATGGCATGCAAGACAATATCAGAAGCATGCTGGCAAAGGGAGTTGAGCTTGTCCAGGACGCAGTCATATTTAGAACACTGCTGGATTGCTTCACCTCTGAAAACGGAGAGGTTAGCTTTAGCGTAGTCGGCTTGAAGGCACTCCCAAAGTTTTTGACTTATCGCGTCCCCCTGATGAGAGGAGATGAGCCGCCGTATCGGGAATAAGACGGGAGCAGGAGGCGCCTGAAAAGGGGAATTGCAACGCTACCTGGATGTCCACCTATTTGACAGGTGAGGTGGGTTCTTCCTGGGGATATAATATGGGATCGGGTGTTGTCAAGTAAGAGGCTCCGAAAGAAGAGTGATTACATCCTAGGTCGCATAGAGCTAGCAATAGGCCAGGCAGATGGTAGCCTTCTCTCACGCCACGCGTCCTCTCCGTGAACTTTCAAGGCGCCACAGCCGACATTCCCGTCTGCTTACTACCCCGCCTGCTTGTTCCCGCAAGACGCCTCTTTTTCACCAGGCCGCTCACTACGGGCATGCATCTTGGTCTTCCGTTCATGAATCATGGCCTGTTGGCGCCTCAGAAACTTTTCTGGCTCTGGCAAATTCGACGACCCTTTGCTAGTCACCGCTATCACCCCCTGATCGTCGACGTCGAGATGGGCGATTGTCGTTGTCTGAAAGATGGCCTGGCTGATGAAACTTCCTGACCCTGATACGAATAGCTCCACCGAGTCTGAATGTGGGCACTCCTCTCAGATTATAGTCATGAGACATCGGCCTCCATAGTTTCTACCTGAGCCCGCGTTATCAACGCATTCGGAGTACTCTGTGTCGCCGAATATGGTTGCGTCAGTTCGAATTTGAATTCGTATGCAAGAATTCAGTTTTTTTGGAATTTCCCAGCGACTTCATAACCCTATAGGAAAAGAGAAAGAAAGAACTATCGATATTCGAGATGATTTTACTGCGTTTCGGAAGAGGAGAAGCTTCTATTGACATTGGCAATGGTGGATGCCAGTCATGTGCCCATCCAATCCCTTTTTGCTCCTTGTCTCGAATCATTTCTTTCAGAAGCTGTTCTTCATATTCCTACCCTGAAGCTGTCACCCGATTCAGGCCTTAGGAATCTCTTCAGAGGCGCTGCCCCCGAAAGTTAATTCATGGTGGTATGCAAAAGTCAAATGTAGAAGGCTCATCGGAGCATATCAGGTCACGTACACAATCGTGGCTTGCACTCACACTCGGTCTCCAATCGTCCAAGCACACGTTTTTGAGACTCACCTTGCCGTACTCGGCGGACCTAAGCAGCAGAGATTGTGAGTGGCTGCATGACATGCACCAGAAGTCCACCGTAGACCACGTCAATATTTGTACTGAAGCTTGATCCTCAGGTTCATAATCGTTGCCTGCTACGTAGTGCCTGGCTTGTCGGACCACAGCCTCCCGGCTTCTTGGGCAAGCTGTGGACCGAGACTGGTGCGTTGACAGCAGAGCTCACCTAGGAGGAGCTGCAGTCGATTTAACGGGATATCTGACCATTGCCTTGCCGAGAAGTGAGTCGCCGAGGTTGCTTCAACATGCCGACATTCGGCATCTTTGGCCTGTGAAAAATTCACAGCAGATGCAGTCAATAACACGACTCTTTCGCTGCGAATCCCGACCGAGAAGGCGTCTATCATGGAGCCGATCAGCAGACAGAGAGCGGCGCTCGCTTGTTTCAAGAATCGCGCAGTTCTTCTCAGCGTTCTAAAGCAAACCCACCATATTCCTCCACGTGGAGGCACACAGACAAGATCGCATCCTTTCATGACTCAATTGGGGCAAGCGAATCTCATTGCAGAGCCAAGAAGCGCGTCCTTGGCAATGCACGTCGACTACGGAGTACTTGATTCGGGTTTCGAGTATGGTGTGCTCAAGCAACGTGACACGACTTTTTCGTCGTCAACAAGAAACCCCCCCCCCAAAAAAAATGTGAATTACCAAAAATGGGGTGAAAATGGTATGTGGGAAAGCGAGGTATTGTATTTCATCCGATCAATTGTTCAAGTCCATACATCGGTCGTCGACAGTAGTCGTAGGCATCTGTCAATTGGCTGGGGTCTGGGCCAGAAAAGACCAGGGACGCATATCGTATTGTGTTGTATACAAAGCATCCCGAAAGTGGAGAGGGCCAGGATGGCCAGCCCCGGCACCACGGGCTGTGCATGGCCTGATGGGGCCATGGAAATAGCGACCTTCATTGGCGACCGACGCTGACTACACCATCTCGGTCTAGGCTCGACGTGCTTTCCTTCTCCCTCGAGCTCCACTGCAGACCCTTGTCGCTCCGGGCTCGTGGCCAGATGGTTGAAGCCTGAGGGACCCCCCCGACCCGTTTCAGTGGCCGCAGTGTGGCACTTAGTTTGTCGCGGCCAAGATGAGCAGTGCTCAAACGGTGACGTGATGATCCCATCTAGGGGAGAGGGGAGGGGATGGGAGGGGGGAATGCAGGTTTGTGGAAAGGAAGGATCCTCTCGGGTCGGCGAGCGACTCGTTTGCGACACGCATGATTTCTCGGGTTGCTTGGGGAGCGGGACTGAGTGAGGACTGCGAGTAATCCTGTGCTGATGTGTGTGAGAGGCTGATCCCTGAGCCCCAAAATGCCAGTGTCCACCAGACTTTAGTGACGACGCCATTGTCGGTACGAACGCAGAGTACCGGGTACTTACATTGTATGGCGGCGGGCCGCCTGAGTGGCACGCTCACGCGGGCTGCCGTCAGCCAAAAGAAGGGGTTTGGGTTTGAAAGGGGAGGCGAGGTGGGGGGGGGCCACTACAGCCACACGCGGCGAGGCAGGAGGCATCCGTCCGTTCTGCTCCCCCCCCCCCCCGTGCAGCGAGTCCAGCGCAGACACAGTACAGCGCTGGCCGTGTCCGCCCGCGGTTTGATTTTCGCTTCCCAGAGCCCCCGAAACCGTCAACATTTTATTTCTCGCCTACCATTTACCAATTCTCGGCCTCCTCTTCCTTCTCATCCTACACTTCCAGCCAACTCGCACCCATCCCAAACCCTAGTCCTTCGCTATTATATCTCTTTCCCACGATTCGCTTCCCGACTATAGACATCGTTCCCCTCATTCGCAAGCCGACCTTTTCGATCCGACGCCGCTTTGCTCATCCTCAGGCAAGCCGCCTTGACATCACCTCAAGCCAGTCCGCACGCCCGCCTACCTGAACTCGGATTCGTCGATATCATCAATTGGCAGCAGCATTCAGGCTCGGGCGGCTACGAGCGAGGCCGTCTCGATCGATTTTGTGGCATCAAGCGCTCGTCAATACCGCCGTCCGCCTGACTCCCGGTCGGAGTCGATTATTTGCCCACTCTGGCGCGGCTGGGTTCCCGCAAGTCTCTTCTTGGACCAGATCCAGCCTTCTCCCAGCAGGACGCCATGCATAATCAACAGTTCAGTCAGTCGTCGTACGCGGCTCGGACGAGCGAATATACGCAGGACTATGGACAGGCTTATCCCCAGCCTGCCTATTCGTCGCCGGCATACGCTCAGCCAACATACGCCGAAAACGCAAACTTGAACAGCTACGACGATGGGTACACAGGTAGGCAGGGCTTGCCCGCATCCGGTGGCGCGAGGAGTATAGCACGCGACTCTTTGGGCTTCGTCAAGACCAAATGGTCGGCGGCCTTCATGAGCGTGGCTGCTGCACAAGCTGCCATCTGCTTGGCTTTCGAGTCGTATGTGTTTGCGAAATTTCAAATCAGCTTGGGACCGCACATTGAGGCCGCCGAGGCCCAGTCTCAGTACAAGACGATTCCAACCTTCTTGACCCTCATCATCTTCGGGTTTCTGTACGAGCTCGTCATTGTTTGGGACGCTCTTCGCATGAAGAACACTATCCAGGTCATAGGCGTGTGCATTGCCAATCTCGCCCTCCTGGTTTATACGGCTCTTCAGGTTGATCAGATCAGCAGAGCTCTTGGTATCTTGGATCAGAAAAATGCTCTAGAGGACGGTATTACGAACACTATTCTTTGGTCCGAGATCCAGGCGTTCCTGATCGCCATTCCGGCCATTATCGCTCTCGGCACAGTCATGATGATTTTCATCTCATGGAAGCTGTACCAGGACTTTGCCTGGGATATCTTGAAGAACATCGGCGCCGATTATCGGATGAAAAAACGATTTCTGCATTACCAGGTGCGATAATAGTCCCATGTGCGCTAACGACCCGAATTGGTCAGTCTAACTCTGTCGTTTTAGGTCTACATCGCGCTTTTAAAGTTCGATTTCTTCTTCTTTCTGGGATTCATCATCCAATTCGTCGTAGTTGTGGCAGACAAGTCGGATCCCGAGTTTGCACTGACAATCGCCACCATTCCAATCACGATCGTCATCTTGTTGGTAGCGGCCTACTTCACCCGCAAAGAAAACAGGGTTGGCATGATGTGCGTCATCGTTCTCTACCTCGGAGGGCTGAGCTACTTTGTGTTTAAGCTGGTGCGCATCTATCAGCCCAGCCACAAAAACTCATACCAAGCCGTCCGGAGGTCTCTCACTGCTTTCGCCGTCATCACGATTCTCTTGATCATTCTAACTATTGTCAATGCCATCATTTGCATGAATAATTTCGATCGCGGCCTCAAGGCTCACCTGCTCGCCTCGCGCAAAGCCGACGAAAAGCCTGACGCAACTTCCATTAGTCTCCACGACGTCAAACCGCAAATGCCCAGCCGCATGACAATAGACTAACCTCAAACATTGACCACTCATTGACCACCAAATCCCTGAGACGGGACAACTCGAAAAAAAAATTGGAAACAAAACTATTTGGATACCCCTCCCTTTTGTGAACATCAATTTCTGCAGGCCTGTATAAAGATATGACATTACGAATTCTCGACACCCAACACAAACTCGGCGGGAGGTTTGTGGGGCTCGTCACACAAAGAGGCTGGCTTCGCGGTGGACGAGTGGCCATGGCAGCGGACGAGAAACCCGGTTCATTCGAGCGGGCCGATCTTTCATTATGTTTGCTTGATCTTATTTGCTTTCCTTTCCTTTCTCTCCCTCGATTGATGGCAGGTGTACCTCGTGCAGGGACCTCATTCTGCACAACGGTCGTGATAAGGCGCGAATGTCACCAAGATAGGGCACGTCGAAAACGACGAATACCAATTCCTTCTTTCCTCTTCACCTTTTCAACAATTGGCGTGGACGTGATCAAGTAGCCACAAATGTCCTCTGTAGAGTGTGATCTGCTTCTGTCAACCTATATATGCATCACTCGCTCGATTAGTGACACGAGCCAACGTTGGCAAATTCCATCTTCACGCGACTTTGAAAAGTACATGTCCCCGTCAATGTCACTCTGCAGCGTTTGTCATCGCTGTATATTAGCCTGAATCACGTAGCTGGATGGCCTTACAGAAACGTAACGAGTCGGCCGTTCAACGCTATGGCAAGTCCACCAGGCCAGCCATAACAGCGTGCGCTGCGTGCTATCTTGTGAAAGATCCCTGTTGGCCTCGGCACCTGCAATGCAGGGAAGAGAGGGGGAGCATGATGAAACAACCCTTGTAGCGCTAACGTCTTGGGGGTGTGGCGCAAAACAAGCTTCCAACCACCACAAAGTCGTCGGTCACACGCAGATCGTGCGCGCATCCGGTAAGGACAGAGGGACAAACTAAAAGAAAGATGGGAGAAAATGATGTATGCAGTGAAGACATGAAACGAATGGACAAGGCTTGCGGGAGAGGAAAAGAGGGAGCCGAGACGAATGCAACGGAATAGAAACAGAAAAGAAAAAAAAACCTAACATAAGGGCATTGTATGGTAATAATGACTGCAAGGGAGAACGAAAACGACCAAAACCCACAAAGTCACTGGCCTATGTACCAACATTGCCATGACGTGCTAAACGCCCAAGATTCTGCTACATTTGTGTCGGAATTAGACACCAGTCCCAAAACCCTCCTTTCATGGAAAAAGCAAGTGAGCGGAAAGCCACACGCGAAAAAAAAAAAAGGAAAACAGAAAAGGGAGACGATGGGCGGCGATGCTGGCAAAAATGCCGGGCGTGCAGCATCCATGCAGTAGTTCACAATATGATTTGTTTGGCATCCCGCGCGTGGCCCTCCAGCGGACAATAGGGGCACTTGAACCGCTGGGCCTTAGCAGCTATGTTCTTCAGAGATTCTGAGCAGATGACGTGTCCGCAGGGAAGCATCATGGGCGGGTTGTCCTCGGTGGCCTGTTCTTTGCTGACCGGACAGACAAAGATGGGGTGGTAAATCATGGATTGTGGCAAGGGCGTCTCAAACGCAAGCTCGTTTTCCGTCGTCCACTCCGTCTTCTTCTCCTTCATATAGGTCGTGTACTTAATGAGGCGCGGAAGGGCGATTGAACCGGCTGTGACGGCCATGTACAGCGGCGATTCGGCGGAGAGGCCGAGAAGCGAGCAGAACTCGCGCGTGAAGGAGATGGAGACGTCTTCAAAAGCGGAATCGATCTGGAAAATCTGACGGTACGGCGAGGCGTCGAGGTTGGAGGCATACACCACTGCGCAGCACAGCTGTTGGATTTCGTTGATGTGCCGTGCTTGGAAGCGGACAAAGTTCTGACGCGCGTATGCGAGTGCCCCCCCAAGGCCATTAGAATCATCGTCGGGTAAGCCGTTGACCGAAGGGCCCTTGAACAGCCAGACGAACTGTAGCTTGGTAAGCTCAAACTCTAGATTGCTACCCTTAGCCTCGAGTTGGGGATTGTGGAGATGAGCCCAGTCAATAGCTGGGACAAGGTTTCGCTCCTTGAGCTGCGCCAATATCGTGTACATTTCTGAAAATCTATCCTGCAGATCTTCCGAGTGCAGTCCGCTAGGCTTCTCTTCGTCGTCATTTCTATCCATGTCATTGTCGCCGTCCTCGTCGACATTCGAACAGACGCGCTCCGCGAGCGACGTGGCAACTTTCTGATCCCGATGCTTCCGGTCCTCCAGGAGGAAAGTTGATGCCACCGAGAACTGGCCTTCCCGGAGGAGGTGCATCGCTATGGCTCGATTAATCAAGTCAGGGTGATCGGCCATGGCGTCGGCTTCCATGGGGAGTTCTCGATGTGGAAGAGCCTTTGAGGTACAGTAGTCAGACCTCGTCGAAGTCCCGATAGAGGATGGAAATCTTGTCGAGATGACTTACCCTATCGAGCGCCTTGCCAAAGCTTCTCTGAGCTTTGGTGACGTCTTTCAGATCGTCGTTAATGGCCTCTAAACGGGCTTTGACGGGATTTTGCAAGGTCGTCATGACCATGCTGGTCTTGTGTGCATCGTCCTCTGTTGGAAAACAGGTCAGCCATGCTCATGCGCCGTTGCGAACACAAAGGCGGAGCTTGGGGTCATCTCGTACCACCGGACACCTGCTCGCGTGCAGCCACAAGCAGGTCTATAATGGAGTCAACGTCCTTGATTGCCGCGCTCAAATTCGATTTACGCATTCGAGCTGCCTCGGCCAACAAGGGCCCGAAAGGCGAAAGGGGCATTTCGTCCTCTGCGCCAGCCATGTTTCCGACTAAGGAAGTCAATCGCTTGCCGGCCCGCGGCTCTTCTGCTGGTGATGCCGAAGTCCCTCTTCTCCTGCTTCGCTCTTTATACGCAGGCAGGCCTTGGAGGACTCGACGAGGATCGTCAACGGGGCAAGGTCATGGTCACTGGAGCCCCCTAGACGAGATTGTAGAATCGATAATGCCGGTTACGCTGGCTGAGGAAACCAACCGCTCGGAGTCCATCAAGATGGGCTTATCGATAGCAGGACTAAGCCGCGACCGGAAATATTGCGAGCCCCGCAGCAACGCTATGGCAAATGGCAGGAGCAAATGTCGGGCAAGAGCATGGGGGCGGAAATGCAGCTTCACAGCAAGACACGGGGGTCAGAGCAAGCCCAAATACTCAAGCATGACATTGCAAGTTCCATTCACTGACTGCCGAAATTGTGCGAGTTCAGTTCGACTTGGACTCGGGGTGACGCTCACTTGCCGCAGCCCCGGGTGCGCCCCGCTGGGACTCTTGGGTCCGCACCAAGGTCGCTCATGTTCTGGTGCCATTACATCACATACATCCCATGTCCTCTCCACGCTCCCTCCAGTCGTGTGTTCGTCACCACCACGTCCGCCAAGCTTCGTCGTGTTAATTGCCGCATGTCGGCCTCGCATCCGCTGGTCTTCCCACCGTGGGACCAATTGCCTCTGTGGCCGAAATGACATCATCCCCGGGCTCTGCACTGCCTCTCCCCCCTGACCAGGAACGCGATGATGAACTGCTCTTCCCGCCATCCAGGGTTGCCTCCCAGCGCAGCTCACAGGAAGTTTCCTCAGATGGGACCAGCGGGCAAGGGCATGCTCGAATGCGAACCGGAGCTCTGACCCATTCACCTGCCGGCTCCCAAATTCCACAGCGGCGCCTCATCGTGCCGGATCCGTTGACATTTCGGTAGTGTCCTTGCCCCACGCTTCTCGACCTGCAGATTGTCAACGCATGCTGATTATCTCGTCTTGCACGGCAGGTTCCTCGAGGATGATCCCTCCGTCCTTGTCATCGAGCGACGGTGCGTCCTGGCTGGGTACGAGCTCTACCTGGTCGAGCAATGGGCTTGCTCACGACAGTCCCCCATCATAATCGTCACGACTTATACGGGTGATGAGAAACATGTCATCGTGGCGGGAGTCGTATCGGTGCCACGGGACCCTGGCTCCTGGTCAGCACGATTACGATTTTTCTTCAACACCGCCAGCCAGCACAATGCCAGACCAAAGCACACGGAGTTGGGGGAGCTGATGATCACGAATCTAAGCAGTTTCCCATCTGCTCTCACAGTTATTGCTGTCCCAGACGGTGATGTTCGGAGGCACCGAGAAATTTTCATTGTGAATGAAGATCTCAAGCGTCTTGGTTGCTCCGGCAGGTCCGGTTTGGCTCTCACTGAGCCTACTGAAGCGACACAAGCCAAGTTCTGCCAGCTCTACAAGACAAGTGATCGGCTTCCGATTATGCAAACAGTCACGGAACTCGTTAAACTCTGTCAAGTCGCGTTGTTCATGTTTGACAAGCTTGATTATCAATACATTGATGGCCTCCTCTGTGATGCCACGGAAATTGCAATCAGCAACTGGTGGACTGAAATCGGGGCGGAGCACTATAATTTCGAGCCGACAGACGGCATACTCGGGCCAACTACCGTGTCTGCCTTGCTGGGCATGTTGATGGGGGCCAGAAATCGATTGCACTGGTTTGGCGCGCCCGTATCCAAGGATGTCTTCGATGTTGAAGCTACAAAGCGAGGCATTGCCTATTTTCAGAAGCAGCAGAAGCTTGAAAAAACAAGACGTCTCGATCGCCAGACTGTGTTTCGGCTGCATACAGCTACCGCCAAGGGTGCTGCCGGTGAAGGCTGGGGCGTCCAAAAGGCCGTCAAGTCTACAGTCACAGAAATTGGAGGCAAGCGGGGAGAAATCGTCATGGACATGGTCGCTGGTAGAGACAAGGGCGGCCTAGCAGATATCGAGACGCTAGATATTGATCGATTCATCAGCCTGGCCTATGGCGACCGGCCCCGGTGGCTTTGGCATGGAAAAGCCCGCAAGGCTGTCGGCGACGTCTTCCCCGGGGACCAGGACTCGAGCGTCATGCCCATTGGCAAGAACGACACAGCTATTGCGCCATCAAAAAGAACACAATCTCTCCCTCTGAGTGACGAAGCGGGACCTAAGCGCAAAGAGGATGTTCTGCCCGGTCAATTTGCCGCCTTGCCTTCGGCAGCAACCACCAATCTCGCGGATATTTCTGGGGAACGGGACGCACTCCGAAGAGGGGTTTTCAAAAGCGTATCGGACAAAATGAGCGACGCGCGCTCCGGCCTTGGGCGCATCAAGGACGCCGTAGGTGGCAGTCGCCGGGGACACGTGAGCAAACTTTCGGTATCTACTAAGGAGGACGTTTCCGAACCTGGTGGCGACGGTGCCACGATCACTTCTGCTGTGAATGGTGCTGCCATGGCCTCCAGTCCTTCCATGGTGGGTAGGACTTTCACGTGGAAAAACAAACCGGAGGAATACCTGGCAGCTTTCAAGCGGGGGGAGGATGTCTTTCCGGGACAGCTTGACGGACCGCAGTCTTCCGAAGCACCTACAAAGGATCTTCGATCGTCGGAGAAGACCGCAGACGACTCCTCGGTTGCCGC
The DNA here is from genome assembly GCA_001636675.1 of Moelleriella libera RCEF 2490. NCBI lineage: Eukaryota > Fungi > Ascomycota > Sordariomycetes > Hypocreales > Clavicipitaceae > Moelleriella > Moelleriella libera. Next base: position 361,630 of record AZGY01000002.1, read on the forward strand.
TACGGCTGCTGAGAGAAATATGAGAATCATCGGCTCCGATATCCGCAAAGACGTCCGCCTCAAGGCAGCTTCTGCGCGGCAGACACGCACCGACGATGAAGGTGGATTGCGGGGTCCGCTGCTGAAAAGGGAGCAAGAGGTCGGCAGCAAAGCCAACGTTATCGCTCGGCGGAGGAGCTGCGGCGTTAGTGATCTCGGATTTGGCATTGAGGCAGAGCCTAACGAAGCTCGCTGGCCACGTCGTACGTCCTTTGGCGACGCCGAAGAGGCCGTGCTGGGGTGGGAAGAAGTCATCGACATCACCGACACGGCCGACTATGCCGGCTGCATGAATTCTCACGCCGGCGCAGCCAATCACCTGAACTATCTCATCGAGAGAATGACTCTCCACGTGGGGCCCTGGGCCCAAGACAAAGTCAAGGACGTGCAGCTCATAGACCAGCGTTACGAGCGCGACTTGCAGGAGCTGCAGAAGCTGCATGCACGGCTGAACGAAGCTTTTCAACGCGTCCGGTACAGCTCAGATGAGCTGCTCAGCGAGCAGCGGGAGAATCTGACGGAGAGCGTCAAGGAGATTGAGATTCAGGTCGCGCGGCTCGAGTATGAGATCAACGGCCTGATTCAAAAGGTCCACGATGTCGAGGACAGCGTGCAGAACTTCGAGAGACAGGTGGATCATGTGGAAAGCAGGGCTGCTGAGCTCACGGCTGCGCTGGGTACGGAAAGCTGGTTTGGCTGGCTTGCTCGATCTTTGTCGGGCGTGGGCACCCGCCCGAACCTCAGGATCGAGTCGTGAGGGTGTACACTGATTTCCCATGCTTTTTGTGTCTTTTCCCCTCTGCTCCATTGTACCCGTACTTTTCGCCGGTCAACTTGCTTGTCTTGCTCTTGGACTACCGTCTCACTCAAGAATCTCTTAACATTTTTGTAATCATGGCATTGTTAGCGCGGACATGACGAAGCATAGCGGTTGGCATTCGATGCAAGACCATCATTTCTCTGCGCGCATTTCTAGGAGCTTGGGAGGCCAAGATGCCACTTTGTGATACATGGATCGAGAAATAATATTGGATTGAGATGTTTTTGAAGCCACCCACTGATACCTGGTCGACGTTGTTTTGTCAGCCCACTGCGTCAGCCGGACTACTCGCGCCTCGCGCAAAGCACCTATCCATGCAATCGTCTACAACCTATCGTACATGCGGACGAGTCTCGTCCTGCTTCCTCGAGAGCTCCCAGTTTTCTTTTCCAAAGTGTCCCATCTCCTCAAATGTTGCCGCGTCGCCCTCGCCTCATATCGTCTTGTAAGATGTTGCGTGGCAGTGATCTAGAGTGGCAACGCAATGTGATTCTGTATGAAAGATGCTGTTGCCACTCTCCCTCTCCGTGTTCCCCGTTCTAGAAAAGCCCTCCCGATGGTGCGGCGCCTCCGTTGCCCATCGCCTGTCCCTGCTGCGTCATGATCTCGCTAACCTTCATCGACGTGTCCAGGAACTTGGCCGTGCACCGATCCAGGCACACCGACTCGCCCTTGTTCAGCTCGCCCTCGCGGTAGTCGGTGGGGATACACTTCTTCTGACATGTTTTTTGTAACCTGCCGAGAAATTGCGCCCTCCGTTGTCAGCGCAAACAGCTTCCCTTTTCTCCTTGTAATTATTTCTTTCAAATCCCAACTGCCCCTCTTCCTTTTTCCCACTCGTCTGTTTTTTTTTTGTTTTTTGTTTTTTCTTTTTTTTGGCAACTTCCGTGTGGAATGGGAAAGAAAAAGATAATTATTTACCGGTTGTATGTATCCGCCATCATGCGCATCTCGCCCTCCACAGCCGCAATCTTCTGCTCCGACGTGGGTTGTTGACGGCCGATTCCGAAGAAAGACATTGTGTTGGTTAGGCTTGATGAACCGAGCTCGACTGGCGGATGAGGAGAAGAATCGGGTGCGAGAGGAAGAGAATTGGAGAGGATCGATAGAAGCCGGATGGAGCTGTGGTTGATGGGCGAAGTAGACGGGATGATGGAGCTTGACACGGCCGACGACGCTGCTGTAACTAGCTGGCGCGCAAAATTTCCTGCTTACGTCATTGTGATAATTGATCAATGGGGCCGCTGGCGGGCGAGCTACCCTATATGGAGCAACTCAGCGTGGCACACGCCTCATCATCACATCATCGACAATAAGACAACTCACCTGAGTACAATTGAGTGGCGTGACTAGCCAGAGTATCAGCTTTCTAGAATGTGCCAAGAAGATGCCAACACACAGGAAAACTTCCGCTTCCTGGGATTGGGTCCCGTCAAAAGCATGTCTGAAAGAATAATATACGGGAATCGATTGGTCTCAGGCCAAAAACCCAAAGCTCAATCCTCTTGAGCTTGGAACGATGAAAAATCCTCCTTTTTTTTTCTCTTTCTTCGTATCTCAACTATGAAGCGGAACTTACGGGACCGTGGCCACCATTGAAGCAGCGGAAAGCCGCACGGAACAGCATGCCATCGACTTGACTCAGCCAACAAGCCAGACGGATGCGCGGCTCAACGATTATAAGTAATGTTCTTCGTCCAGGTCCATTCCTCCAGTCCCAGAGACGTGTTGAACCGCCCAAAACCGCTCGACTTCGTCCCTCCGTGAGGCAACGATGGTTCGTCGTGGGGTGACATGCTGTTGATGTGTACAGCGCCCGTTTCCAGCGCCTCCGCAATACGCAAGCCTCTCCTCAGATCCTCAGTAAATACTGCCGACGAAAGGCCGTAGTCTGTGTCGTTTGCAAGGCGGATTGCCTCTTCCTCGCTTTCAATGTTAACCAACGAGACTGTGGGCCCAAAAGACTCTACTTGATAAATATCCATGTCTGTCGTGACGCCATCAACGACAATGGGCCGCAACCTGGTATCGCTGCTTTCCTTGACGCCGGCATCGCCGAGGAGAATGCTCGCGCCTCGCTCAACGGCATCGGCAACGAGCTGTTTGTTCCTCTGTGCAGTAGCGCTGCTGACAAGAATTGGAGCCTCACCGCCGGCGGGGAAGATCGTTTTGACTGCCGCTGCTAATTTTTGTCGAAAATCGTCCTTGATCGCCTTGTGTACCAAAATCTTTTCTGTGGACATGCAAATCTGGCCACTGTTGAGGAAGGCGCCCACTGCGCAGTGATGAGCCGCAACCTCTAGGTCGGCATCTTCCCAAACAATCGCCGGAGCCTTGCCGCCTAGCTCAAGAACGACAGGCTTGAGATGCTCACCAGCTTGCTTAGCTATGACGCGACCCACGTTGGTGCTGCCGGTGAAATTTATCTTCCTCACGCGAGGGTCCGCGATGAGAGCCGCCGTCACGCTTGGTGCATCTGTCGGGTCATGAGCAATGAAATTGATGACACCATCTGGCAGTCCAGCTTCACGGAATACATCCGCAATCTTCCACATGGTCTTGGGACTGAGCTCCGGCGCTTTGAAAACGACGGTGTTGCCGGCCGCGATGGGAAACGCGACTGCTCTTGTTCCAAGAATATAAGGAGCATTCCTAGTTAGAAAAGTGTAAGTTGAAGAAGCCTTTAACAAGTTAGGGGCTACGAGCACTGCATGAAGCATTCTTGTCAGGAGGCGAAAGACATACCAAGGGGCAATGGACAGCACAACGCCAAACGGCTCCCGCACGACAAGAGCGGTCCGGCTCGGGTCTTTCATGGAAGGAATCGAGCCTGCCAGACTAATGACACGACCAGCCACATCCTTGAGTATCATGGCCATTACGTTGACATTCATTTGGGACCATGCTGATGTGGCTCCGGTTTCGCCTTCTAGACACTTCTGCAATTCGTCGGCACGACTCTGCAGATTGTCTGCGGCTTTGAGAAAGATGTCTTGGCGCTGCTGGAGGGTGGTTTTGCGCCATGATCTCAAAGCCTCGCTGGCAGCATCGACAGCCTTGATAGCGTCCTCCTTGGAGGCGGCCGCAGCTCTGTGCAAAACTTTGCCCGTGGACGGCGACTTGACGTCGAACGTTTTCTCGGTAAAGAAGTGTTTGCCGCCAATGACTAACGGTACGATCTCGTTTGCCGCCATGATAGAAGCAGCGGCCGTGCCGAAAAGAGACTGTAATTCCTTGACAGGAGATGGAGATGCTCGCCACCTCCAATATTGAGTATGGATTGTCAATTGACCAGGTGTGCTTCACGAAACATTGAAAGCAGTGATGTCGCGCCTCTCTTATAAGCCACGCCGCTGTCTTTTGGCGTAGGCTCACCTGACTATCTTGGTTTGATGAAACAGCTCATCTGCAGTCATGACGACAGTTGGCGCAGGTAACCCCTGTGGACTGCAGAAGTCCCCTCTCCAAAGATGCAACGGGCGGGGGCTGAAGTGCGCCGACACCATTCGTGTACAACATGTACTGTGGCGGCACGAGAGGGGGCGAAAGACCAGCCGGACACTGCTACCTCGGGCCGCTTCTGAATCGTCGCGGTTGCTACCTGTGACAATGGTCACTGAAAGCGAGGTAAGACATCGGCGACCAGGAAGGGCTGTGGCACACTATTCGTATTGATCTGGACCGTTGCTGGCGAGCGAGGTCAGTTGAGATGACTGGCTGGTCATGTATGGAGACGCTCACGTACTGCCTTGGGGTTGATCAGCAGGCAGCACGAAGCGCACGTCGGTTCGTGCTGCGGAGGGCTCTACGTGGGTCGCAGGCTGGGGTTGGGGTGGTGGTGCTGGCGCCAAGGTTCTTTTCTCCGCCGCCGGGCGGGACGTCTTGGCCTCACCCATGATGCCGATGAGGGATTGATAAGTCGAGATTGCCGCCTGGTGGTTGCAATCTCGTCCTGTGCCTTATCGATTCCCGCACTGCTTGTCGTCCGGTTTTCGTCGTGGAGAACTTCCCAACACGGCACGCCGCTTTTCTCCATGTGCCGGCTAATGTTCGGCGTCCGATAGTGGCTGGATCGACGACCGGCATGCGCATGGTGGTGCCCGATGGCATCGAGAACCAGGGCTGCCCGAGACGAGCAACCCGGGGCAGGATGGAGATACCCGTGCTTAGCTGGAGCTGAATTTCGCAGGACTGGTCTTCATCGAGGATGGGTGCGGTGCAAACAAGGCAGGCTGCCAATCACACGAGAGCCACACGCACATCCCGCCGAGCGTACGAGCACGATAACGATCTCTCCCACCCGTGGTCTGCAAGCCACCATGCACCTCGCAAACAGCAGTGAGGGCGGAGACGAGCTGAGGCAGGGCCACGAGCAGACGACGACGACAAAGCAAGCATCGAGATGATAGAGCGATTGTTCTGTCACTCGGCCATTGGATGAGTGGAAGCGAATCAAGACACTATAAACATGCCTGTATCCTTACAGTACGTATCACAACCACACGTACAAACTTGCGCCACATGCGCCTTCCCCCACACCGTGGCACTCAGGGTCGGAGTCAGGGATCGAGCCAATCCACCACGTGCCGTCCAGACCACTCAGAGGCCTTGCTGACAATCGGGCGGCAGGAGAAGGAACCCCGCTTCCCGCTGGCAACGTGTCGGTGCCTTCCCTCCGGAGGGGACCCCCACTGGCAGGTTCGAACAGGAACCCACTAAACCAACCTCTGTGGCTCGACTCAAACCTGGCCTCCGCATTCGGCGCCTCTTTTTCTTCGCTGCCCGTGTGCTATTGCTCATCCTGGACAGCCAATTCGTAGCTTCCGTCCAGAGTTCACCTCGCTGCGCGCCACATCACATCTTCCAACCCGAATTGCGCGACATCTTTACAGCCAGGTGTTGTGGCTCTCGCCTCCCTACTCGACGCCGGACTGCGCCAATCCCAACTCTTCTCTCACCGTCTCTTCTGGTGGACACACTGAGGCGGCCGCGTTGGGCCGGTGTGCATGGACGCTTCTCCAATCGTCGCCCGCGGAGGGGCGTCTCTCAGTCCAACGAGCCCTACCAGTTCTCGTCACGGCAATGCTGGTCCCAAGCGTAAGAGGAGTGGCCCTGTCACGCACGAGTCCAGTCCCGGCAGCGCCCTAGACGATGACCAAGTCGACCACGGCGACCCCGACAAGAAGCGGCAGCCAGGCGTCAAGAGAGCTTGCAACGAGTGCAGGCAGCAAAAGGTGAGATACGTTGGCCTCTTTTCTCTCCTCGATGCTCCCTTGAACTCAGGCTCAGCCGATGCCAGCTGCGATGCGACGTTGTACAAGATCCCTTCCAGAGCTGTTCCCGTTGCAATCGCTTGAAGCTCGAATGCAAGATAGAGTCCAACTTCAAACGAGTCGGCAAGCGGTCCAAGCACGCAGAAATGGAGAAGGAGATAGAGCGGCTGCGGCGGAGTATCCGCCGGGCACAGAACCAGGGCTTTGTCCCAGACGAAGAAGACGACATGAACTCTCCCGTCGGCCTCAACACCACGACAAACTATACACACACGCGCAACACCTCGTTGATGGGCTCTGACGAGGCTGTCTCGTCCCTTCTCCACCTGAAGCGCGGTGGCGCTTATGCCGTGCCGAGATACTCTTACGAACTGGAGAATGTGCGATTGACCGATGATAATGTGACTCATCTCTTCAACGAATTCTTCGCCTACTATCACCCTTTCCTACCCTTTCTCCATCCCGAACAGTCGCCAGACCAGTACAACCAGCAGCATCCTCTACTCTTCTGGTCCATCATTGCGGTTGCGGCACGTCGCTTCAGCCCGCCAGACTGCCCAAGTCTTCTCACCAACCTGTCGGGTCCCATGACACGCTTCCTGTGGACCACGATCGGCGAGGTGCCTAGTAATTATCATGTCGTCAAGGCCATGTGTCTGCTGTGCACATGGCCGTTGCCCACGAGCACTACGACATCGGATCCTACCCACATTCTCTGTGGTGTCATGATGAAGACGGCGACTGGAATCGGCCTTCATCGTCCGAATCATATCCGGGATTTCTCGAGAGTGTCCGTTGAGCTGAACAAGGAGCAGTTGGCTGACCGTGTCACGACGTGGGCTGTCTGCAACATTGTGGCGCAGAACATAGGCACGGGCTATGGGCAGCCCGCGTCGTCCCTATACGACTGGACCCTCGCTCTTCGCCCTGGCGACGATCCGGCTTTGCATCTCTCTGCCGACCTCGAGGCGCGCCTGCAGATAGAGCGTTTCTGCGACAAAGTCTCCAAGGAAATGTACAGTAATGCTAGCGACCCCAGGGGTGTGGCCGGAGACGAGCACCGGGCTATGCTCATGCGTGTGTATCGTCGGGACTATGGCGAGCTGCAGGCATCCATCATGTCCCAGCAGCTGGGGCCCATCGTCAATCTACACTTGCGGGCCGCGGCACTGCATATGAGATTGGCCGGATTCTTCGATTCTAGTAAAACTCCTGGATACATGGACGATCTCATGGGCTTGTGGCGCGCGGCCAGCAGCTTCCTAGATGAGCTTCTTGAAGTGGACAAGGTCACGTCGCCGCGTGATGGCGCTCGAGGCACGATTCTGCTCTATGCTACCAACTATCTGCAGCAGATGCTCGTGGCTGCGGGCTTCACTCTTCTCAAACTCATGAGGTCCTTTTTCTGCAAGACCATTGACTTTGACCGGGGCCGGAATCTCTTCCATCACTCCGTGAAGGCCATCCGCTTGACGAGCGTTGTGCACAACGACCTGCAGTGGCGGTTGGCCGAGCTGATGGTGCAAATGTGGAACGGCGCGCGTCTGGACAGCCGCAACAACGCGTACAATCCGGACGACGACACTGCCGTTCAGATGGATGATAGTCTGCAGCTCAAGGTTCGTTGCCGCCACAGCATGAGTCTCGTCTTTGATTCTGTCTGGCGGTGGAGGGAAGAGTACCAGTCTCAAGGCAGAGGCAGTCTGGACAGTAAGCCTTTCCTCCCTTCCCTCGGGTGCCTGCCCGCCCCCCCTTCTCTTCTTCTCCGAGAAGCAACAGGATTCGTTGGATGCAACCTTGCTAACGGAGTCTTCCTCTCCGCAGACACGAAACAGCCCACGAACCCGGATTCTGCCAACGAGTCCTCAGCGGCTTCCTCGCAGCTCGACAGCACGCTCTTGCAGCCTCTGTCTGCAGCAAACATGTTGAGCACAGGCGGAGCACTCACACCCAACGCCGCAGCTGGACTATCGGCCGCACCGGCCGCCACGGGCCAGGCTCCGAATCCCATGATCGGCGGCCTGTCCTATGGCGAGACCAACGGCTACGACTTTTTCGACCCTCAGCATTGGATGCTGGACGGCCTGCTTGACTTTAACTACACGGGCCCCATTATACCCCCGCTCGAGGGCGCCTAAGAATGCTGAAACTCGTCCGGAAGGGCCATTCGCCAAGGGCGTTCAGGATGTGTCCGGACGAGTAAGTTCTCGGGATGTTATGGGATGGTGCTAGACCGCATGATCAGCCAGCGAAACAAGCAGGCCTAATGCATGTTTTCCTTTTCTGCTGCAAAAGGCGGTTTCTTTATTACACTTTTTCTTATATTCTTCTTGTCCTTCTCGGGCGGGTTGTGTCATCTTGTCGACAAGTAATCATGTGTCAAGTCAGCGGTGTTCTGGGCGGGCGGACTTTACGAACAGTCATATATCCCTCTTTTGCAGGATCCAGCGGTCTACTTTCTTCTTCTTCGTCATCTTCTTCATCATCCCCTTCTTCTTTTCTTCTCTTCTTCATCTTCTTCTTCTTCACAGTTTCATTTCCCCCCAACATCTGAGGGTCATCCTGGGGGTTCCAGTGCAGCGGGGGAAACGGGATCATATCAGCATGGCCAGCCTTGAGAATACCAAACCGAGTCCTATGGTTCATCATGATTTACGATTTAGTCTTTGCTCGATAGGCCGATAGGGGCATCTGAGAGAATGTGTGTACTGCTACCCAGCTGTTCGCCTGTATTTGCCCACGTGAAATTGGAAATTGGAGAAATTGACATGAGAAAAAAAAACTACTTGCTGTCAAATTACAAAATCGGCACATGCTCTGGCTCGTTAGGCATTTCTTTCATGTGTTGTGTCATGGTGCTAGATGTCGAAAAGTTCACCGAAAAGTAGCGACAAAACCGCAAAGAGAAAAAGACACTATTGTGGCCACGCAATGAATAAAACGTCTCGAACAAATATTCGATACAATACGATACAATACAATACAATACAATACAGCTAGCTGGCTTGAGGGGAACTCAAGATTGGACGGGGCTTGGGTGGGTGTGTCGCAGCTACACGACAGAGGGAGAAGACATCACTAGACCTGCATCGTCTCTCTAGACACCTTGTATTTGACTTTGAGATTCCAGTAAATCATGAGCACATGGACTTCATGAAATTCACTTTGCAAATACGGGGTCTTCATGCCCCCCTACCCCTCCCCTTCCCTCCCCTCCTTTCTCCTTTCCCCATTTCTGCCACCCTGAGTTCGTTCGAGAGACTGATTCCAGGGGCAGACGTAAACGAAAGGGAAGGGAGGTCAGGGAAAGTGAATTGGAGGGGTGGAAACGGGCGCACTGAGCAAAGGTGATAGGGGAAAAACAGGGGGAACAGAGAAAAAAGAGAGGAAACGAAGGAGGCGGGGAGGAGAGGGGAGGCAGAGCTACCTGCCTGTACAAAGCCTGATTTCGAATGTCGCCAACCAGCTGAACGAGCGAATTGATGCCTGAGAACGGTTGAAACAAAACACACGATCGACGAATGACTCACAACTTCTTTCACATGCTCCAAGACAACCACGACTTCGCCGTAAACGCATTCGCATTCGCTTCGTCTGACCCATGTCGGCTTACCTGTTCCCTGTCGCGTCAGATTTCTCTCCATATCTTTCTTTAACCCTCTCGGCCGTGGCTTCTGAACTCACTCGCCAGGTGGCTGATTTCCTGCAGACGTCTGTCCCGTCCTTCACGAGAACGAGATTTGTACCGTATACTTGGGCACAGTGGCCCTCCTCCTCCTCCTCTTCCTCTTGTCAGAGCGGAAACGCCGCCCGACGGAGCAGTAGCTAGCCGCTGGGCTGCACATTGAACATGCGCCACCAGAAGCTGGCCACGTGTGCCCCGTAGGCGGAAACAAGGGATGAATGGCACCTCAGAGGCTGATCATGACAGGCCTTGGCCACGTTGGATGGACATGCTCTTCACCGGAGACAACGCCCAAACCCCCCCACATGGTTCGGCAGATGCATATCCGACAGCTGCCGGCAGCGCAGTCTACAAAGCTGGCTCTTCTGTTGTCCACCCCGTCTGACGTTTTTTTTTTGTCGCCGGACATGTTGCAGAATCTGAACATGCCAGACACGGCCACACTCTGAGGAAGCCACTGTTAGTTCCAGCTCTTGTCGTAGCCGAGACTAGCAAAGGCAAAGAAAGACCCATTTCCTGTCACGTAGAAAGCCCCGATGAGCTAGGCGTGCTAAAGAGAAACCGGCATAAAGCCACTTGAAATTTGGCTCTGGGGGCGGGTACAGCATCAAGTGTCTTTTCCCCTCTTCTCTCTGTCGATTCTGAAAAGATCCGCGGTTGACTTCATGGTTTACGGAGCCGGCGCACGCCCATCTCTCTCTCGTCCGAAAACCTCCTTACGGTTTCGAGAAGCGATGGAGGAAATTGAAGGGTTTTTTTTTTCACCAGAATGCCGAGCAATGCCCCCTAATTTGCCCGGGGCCCAAAGCCTTCTGATCATCTTTCGGCTATGAACCCAGCGAGCCCAGTAATTGGCCGCAAAACAAGGCGGCTTTGTCGCTCAATCCGCCTCTTTGCCAAGGAAGCTCCGTCATCGCGCATATCGTCAGACTCTTCCGACGAGACAGTTGACCCGGGAAAGAAGGAATAAGATGAAAACCACATCAGAATAATTCGACTTGATTGTTCTTGCGATGGCGAGCCGAGGTTAATGACTCTCTACGTCACCATAGCAGGGCATCTTGTTGGGGTCGCCTAGCGGAAACTCTGTTGGGGAGGGGGCGTGTTCATAGTCAGGCTGTCAATCAAGAATGTCGTCTGCAATCTTGACATGTCTTCTTGAGAAACCCGACCGGGACAAGCGTGTTTCAGTGGTGCTCCGGGCTAATTTGCCCTTCTGAACACTTTCGATCCTTCATCCCGGCGAGACGGCAAGAAATGAGCAACTTCAGACTAACCCGGCTTTGACTCATGTGGATATCTTCTTTCCTCAAGCAATGGCGAGACTGGGAGACGTCACGTACCATGATTTCGCCCACCGGGAAAAGTTGGCACAAGTGGACCGGCTTTTCTGACTTCCTGCTGGCTGAATCGCCTTTTGGGGGGTGTGATCGATAGAATCTTCCGCCTATTCTGTATTACGCTAAGGAGAATGAAGAATTAAGAAGCGCACGAGGATCTTCGCACGCTGTGACAAGCTGAAAGCCGTCACACTGTGCTTTCTTTTGCTGTGGCGCGCAAGTCGTGAGAAATCCCTCTAATGGTTCCAAACTGGGAGGCCTGTCTGGCGGCTTCCCACTGATCGACTGCAAAGTATTCATCGTTTCGGTTGTGCACGAGACTTGCAAGACCGACAACAGACTTACTACTATTTCTGTGTCGGCAGTTGGGTACGGCCGCAGGTGATGTACCTGCCCATGACTTCAAGCGCAGACCGGTGGCGGCGGAAGCCATGGCGCTAGCAGACTTTCTCTTCAGCCGGGCGGAGGAGGCAGTCGAAGAGAAGGAGCAGGAGTTGCGGCAGCATCGTGACGCGCTCTGGGCCTCTGGCTGCCGTTCCCCTGAACAAGTGAGCTACCTCGTCATGCACATCGCAGCTGCGCTACGCTTAAATTCCTGCTTTGTAGCCTCCTAATGTCAAAGAAATGGCTGAATAAGTAGGACGACGAGGCCACGTAGGCCCCTTTCCTGCATGCGGCCACTCTTAGGCATACACAGCGCGTGCCGCGGCGTTCATGCACTTCTCGCAGGCGATGATAGGCATCGATGATGCCACGACATCTTGTTGTGTCAGCTTTGAAAATGTGAATTTGTAAAGACGCGCCTGCTTATGCTTCCTTCACACCCTCAGTATTGCGGTCTCTGCCGCATGTCATTAGCGCACCACGCGTCTCCGCAAGTTTTGAGCAGCCAGTAGGATGGTGTTGTCGTTGATCGCCGGAGTCTCTCGGTGGGAATCTGCAGCTCTGAGTGGTCACGATTGACAAGCCTGGAACTCCCCTGCTGGAAGGGAATCAGGGGAGGAGTAGAAGCAAGAGGAATGGAGAGGCGTGATACCTCATGCATCCAGAAGTCATCGCCTGACTGTGGCCTGCTATCAGTGTCAAAGCGCTTGCGGTAGGCTAGTGAGCATCTAGGTTGTCCACACAGTGTACATCCGTGAAGAATCTGGTTTGCCAACAAGATCCAGCCAAGTCGACTCCGGGCAAGGGAAGCTTCTATCGAGGTGCTCTACTTTTCTACCCACCTCGACTCGGTTTCGGCCTTAAAGACGGGTCTGCAGTATGCAGGTACGGCCCTGAAACTTGCCATGGTGTTATATGAAGGACACACGCCAGGCATCTTGAGCCCCGGCGGTCAGTCTCCACGAACATGGGCTTCCAACTGGAGCTTCTCCGCGTCTACCAACTTTGGTCAAAGCTTTTACCGGCTTCAACTCGTGCTGCTCTGCCAATCATAGCATTTCGGCATTCAGATTTCATCGTTGAGGCCGCACAACAAACTGACACACGGATGCTTCATGACCCGTTGCCGCCTTTCATCGGAGTCCTCGTGCTGTTGTTTTCTTCTTGTTTTTCCAAGATTGAGAATTTGCCACGATATGAGAAACACTGCCAGTCCACTACGTCAGCGTCGTAGACTTTAGGACGTCGTTATAGAAGGTGTGCTTCCCCCGATCTATCACATACCTTTGCTGTGACCATTATGGTGCTGTGGGGCAGTGCCACTGATGTTGGCAACATTGCAGCAGATTCATGTTCAAGGTTTGGCCCTGTCTTTGATAGCACGGTCAACCTACTTCGTGTATGGCAATGGCCTGATGCTTACCACCTACAGGCGTTGGACTGTGAATAGAAGCCCTTTCCAAGGTCCTCCCAGAGCACGTTTTGTCCAACGAACCCCTGCTTATCTCAGAAGCGGGCTTCCATCCCTGAGACGTTTGATTAATCCTCGCCCGCAATCTCAATACCTACCTGCGGCGTCATCGCCTCTGACACTCACAAGCCCACATAGTGTATCGGATCCATGCACCATTGGTATGAATCATGGGCGGCTGCTGTTGTATAACGCCTCATCAGTTCTTGGCGCGGGGGGCGCTCCAGGTTTTTTTCAGCGCTACTGCCTCCCTACTGATTTAATCTGAGCATCGTCGATTTCAATCTCCAGTACGTGCTAGTTCTCTGTACTTCAAGAGAGCTTTCGACGTGTATGAGACGACGAGCCACCGTAGCAAAAGTTCGTAGGATTCCGCAGGTATTCATTCTCTAACACCTGGCTTCGGAACAAAGGAGCGCCAATGCCCCTCATTGTTGCCATCATGGGCCCAACTTTGACCAACGAGCTGGCTCAGCAAGGGGGTGGGGAATAAGTTTCGCGGCAAAGACTTCAGGCGTAAGACTCGGTTTTGAAAAGCCAAGACGCTCTCATTCATGCCATGAGACATGTTTTAATAGACGCAGACGTTTTGCGGGCTATCGTTCATGTCTTGATGTGCAAGTTATGCCGTTTGCGATGGCCGGATGGGGTTCATCACCAGGAGTAACGACTGGGCCACTTGGGCCATACGTTTCTCCCTTGAATCAATGAAAATGATGAAAGGCACGAGGCGAGGCGTAAAATTTGCCTGACGTCGGGAATCTCGCATGCTTGTGAATCCCGACTGTCGAATCGGGTGGTCGTTCAGTCCTCGACCGGCCACGCCAAGGAAGGCACGAGGCAGGCCAAGGCCGAATGGCAAGGCAAGGCATGGCCGTCCTGTCACAAGCAGCCCAGTGGATCCGGCCACGCTAGCGGCCGGGCTGAATCTGTTTGCCGCCGCCTTTCTCGCCGTCGGGGCTTAACAATTAATGCACGAGCGGACGGAGGCAGACTTGCGCCTGCGGCTTCGACCAACCACAAGTACGTTTTCATCGACTTGACCTCCCGTTACGACGCTGCTCGAATGGATGACAACGGTTCCGAGCCGCATTGTCTAGTCGTCCCGCAGCTCAACAAGCGAAGAATATCGAAGAAGATCAGGGGTCGCCGACTGGACAGCGCTGATGTATCGGAATGTTGGTCGGCGTGTGAGTTGGCAATCCATTTCGCTTAGGCCGCCATCGGTATCCAATGACTATCCTCCTCACCGTCGCGAACGCGCGCGTATATAATTCTGAGCATCTTCCGGAGCCGATGCTTATTGGTACGGAGAGGGTCCTGGAGGGGGCGTGTGCTTGACCGAGAAACCAAGACATGCCAGGCTCATGACCAATACGAGCCATCGAAGGCCCCTGCTAGCGCGTCCCGGCAATTCGGTTCGTCCCGGTCGGGGCTCTCGTTATAATCCTTCATGACTGGCTGAGAGAAAGGCCACTAGTCTCCTGACAGCACGCTCTGCCCTCTCCGCCCCTCACACCCCACCCATTCCAGGCCCAGACGGACCCTCTCCGTCTGAATGCGGGCACGTGTGCACTGTGCGCCATCTCCTACACCTGTCCCCACCCGCCTACAATCAAACCAAGGGGGGACGCTCCTCTAAACGGTGAGTCCGCAGCTTCGTTGTGGCGTCAAAGAAGGCATCCGCCCCCGAACCTTCCAGGCTGACGAGCGGATCTCTGACGACAATTTACTGTGCCAGAGCAGCTTTCTCCCGTTAGCGCTAAATTAGTAAAAAACTGCCTTTGTATATGTATGTGTCGTGAATACTTAGTTCTCTGTCGCGGGTTCCACGAGCCATGCGGCACGACTGAGACATGAACTGCGATTCGGGGGTGGAAACAGGGGATTGTTTACATTAGCTGGCGCACGACAAGCGCGGGATGCCTACCGTGGTGAGTTGATACCGCGGTAAATCGCCGGGTTCCTACTGGAACATACAATGGGCGGCATCGACACGCCGTGGAGAATGCCCCTGACCACAAGGGTGACGCCGAGCGCGCCAGTATCTCAAGTATCCAAAAGGACGCATTGTCTAAAAGCAGCCTAAACAGTGAGTAGCGTGGAATCTCAGAGGCCAGGCGGGCGAGGGCTGCTCATCCTGAGCCCGAAGCAGTCGAATAAGCGGGCGAGTAAGATATCCAATACGTCTTCCACGCCTTGTCTCCTGCACCCACTTGATTCTGATAACAAGAACATTTCACGAAATGGCTCGAAGGGAAGGGATTTTTTCAAGATGATGCCTCCCAGGCGCGTTGCCAAGCTCGCTTGACTTTCTTGCCAAATCGTTAGCATCACTCAGCGAAACCAGATCCGTTGAAGTCGGACACAACTCACAAAGAACGGGATGAGATTGGACCCGAACGTCTACCAAGTGCCCCTGTCGACTTCCGACCGTACTTGACGGGTCGTGACGACAGGGTCAAGGTGTCGAGTGCGTTGCGATCTTACAACGTAGTGGCAAGTCCCAACAACCGATACCGTCAAGCGCTAAGCCACAGGACCTGGAGTGAGATAGCATGGGGCAGGAAGGATCGAACTGTCTCCTTGAATGCGTCGCCGCCAGCGGCGAAAGACCTCGTTGACTTTGTCGCTCTGCGCATTTGGTCTGGGTATTGCATCGACGGGCGCGGGATGGCCGTTGGCGCAACAGAGCCTCAGTAGTGAACACAATTCTTTTACTTTTAGCCTGCAATCTAGTCGAATGCTAGGATGAGCAGAGAGTCAGTGCTGATGCGGACCTCTGGGGCTTTCGGGCTAGTACGAAGACGTAACCTTTCAGGTTAGCCAAACAGAGTCGAGTCAGACCTAGGAAACAGTCCCGCCCCTCAGCTTCGCATCTTAGCTCGATCGAGCTGCCGATAGGGGTATGGATTGAGGAGATTGAAGGGTGTAGAGCTCTATGCTCACCACTTCTGTACACACCCTTCCCTCCCTATTCGCTGTGTCGCCCAGTCTTTGATTATCGTGACTTTGCTCAATGCCCTTCGCATTCGTGCCGACAATCGACAGCTTGGCTTCAAACGGCTTACCGCCCCCCGAACCGCACTGCGCAATGGTGTTTGCGACGCTTGCTCCCAGATGTTCCAGCAAGAGGTGATTAGCGTCGTTAGCCAGCTGGAAGCACGCAGGACTGAATGAGCTAAACTAGGGCCGGACGATTCGGGCAAGCCGGGGGCTGCGCCGTTCAGGTAGGAAACAAATTCCTGTGTTCGGCTCCACAAAGACTTCGTGAATGAAAAATTGCCCGAACCAAAGACAATAGGAAACTTCGTAATCCCAGGCTCTTTCCTGGAAAATGGAGCGCTCAGTTGCTCTCCCCGAATATGGAATCTGCCGTGAGCTGGCCTCAGAACCACTGGGAGCAATCTTGTTAGTATATCTAGGTCTCCAAAAACAGGCATGATACTTCGCATATCTGTCACCCTCGGCTTGTCAAGCCTTCACCCCTGTCTTTCCCGCTCCCGTGATGAGAGCGTCATGCCGAAAGTGAGCATGCCCTTGCTGAGTTCGGGGTCCTAGCTCGCCCCGTCCGCACGTGCGGTAAGGCCAGCTGTCATTGACACTCCAGGGGAATGGCGTTGTCCCGTGTGTGATTGGCATCAAACAGGCGCGACAGCGTGCATATGGGAACAACCGTGGCTAATAAAGTCAAGAAGAGCGGCCGAAAAAACACTGAAGGCACCACTTTCTCCCTGATTTGTGAAACCTTGCGTGCCTCGTCTTGATGGTACTCTTGCCGCCGCGTGCCAGCAAATTGGGCCCCCATAGCGATCATTGTGACAGTTGACGAGCATTGGACGCCTTGCCAACTTTGGGAGGGGCCGAGAATCCCCTTGTCATTTCACCTACACCAAGGTCACGGAAGATGCCTTGGGTCACGCAGAATCTCTCGATGGCAGGCATGCCGCCCGATGGCTTCCTTCGTAAACTGGAGTGGAAGTCGTTCCCTGACTCTGATTTGGCAGAGACAAGGCGAAAGTCATGTAGCAACGTCGCAATGATGCATGCTGACATTCTCAACCGCCCGCGTCGTCATACTTGTCCGCCGGGCCGGCTTCTTCGAAGCCATCGAAGGGTCAGTCATGGACGACTCGAAAATTGCCACGACGGATCGAAAAGAATCCGGAAAAGCGCGGATAGAGCTGTGTAGTGGATGGTTGACAGCAATATCTGGCTACAATAAGGTAGGGACAGCCGGTGCCCACTACTATTGGCATCCGGGAGACCGAGCCGTCGGAGGATGAATAAGGACCGCCCATGCCCGAACACGTCAGACGTGACTGATGGGAGAAAGATCGACGCAAGCTGGGCAGCAGCACGTTCCTCAGTGTCGGCGGGCCTGTCAAGCAAATTGGGGTCTCACACACTGTGCAAAGGCCCAAGCCGGTGGGGTTCATGTCATTCGAGGTGCTCAGCCAAGGCTCTTCTCATTGTGGGGCCCCCGTCACAAGAAAAAAAAAACCATAATCTAGTAGAGTCACTGGGACTGGGGGCTGGGATAATTATCAGAGGGCATAGCAAGAGGAAAGAACCCTGCGCGAGCCCCTCGCTCGCTGCCTCGCGCTTTGTCTCTCAAGCGCTTGCTTGCCAGCAGACCCATGTGTTTCGACCAGTGGACGGGATCTGATCTCTTGAATCTGACCGTCCCTTCAAATGGCGTGGTGGGCAAAGATAGGCCGTTGCCTACGCGGGCCGACATGTTCGGCTGTGCGCTTGCGGCTCACTTGACCTCAGATCGTGTGCTATTGTGGTCTGGTGTGGCTTGCGTACCGGTCAAGCACAATCCCCTGCATCCTCCCATTGTCGCTGTATTGTCATTCCGTCATGGTCAGTCATGGCCAGTCATGGCCCGTGCGGCACTTGTGCGTCGTTTGTGTGCGCCAAGGCTGGTCTTCCTGCCCGATCGACCTTGATGCGCTGATTGGCCGGCAACAGGGCAAGTGGCAGGGCTCCTCCTGCCCGTCGCACCCCTGCGCCTGCAACTCGGTCAAGGTTTGTCGGCGAACCTCCATAGGGACAAGCGATTCCCCTACGTATCGGCCGAAGACACGCTTAATGGTACAGGCAAACTGAGAATACCCCATCCGTAGTCCTTCTTTTCTTTCTCGAAGTGGGCTAGTTAATAGACCAGTCGTATTGAGCAGGTAATACGACCAGCTCCCAACGTTAAGCCCTAAGGTGAGCTCGGCATTTCACCAGTGCCCCTTCAAATGCTTGAACTTGAGCCTCATTTCGAAGCGGCATGCTGCTCAGCCGACCTTGGGCTGCCCTGCGATCAAGGAATTCGCGCCTTCGCAGCGGTCGGATCTGACCACCCACGCGCTTAATATAGGCAGACCTTGGCCTGTAGCGGTTAGCCAGGCTTCGCGGCCGTGTCGACATGTCATCAGCCGCTATTACCCCAGCGACTTTCGTCCGGCTCAGTAGCTGGCCGTGAGGGTGGCATGCAGTTTGCACTGCCGACAACTTCTGTGCATGCTCGCGCCCATGGGATCAAGAGATGCATCTAGTTGATTGTTAGACGCTCGCTCGGCTTGTCGTCGATTTTGCGTCTTCCTGAATCTGCTTCTTCATAGGACAAGGTCGGCATACAGATGACTGTGCTTCACGACGGACTCTCCCTCATCCGCGCCATGTGGAGGGGGTGCCAAACGTTTTTTAGATCATACCCTCTTCGAGAATTTCCATGACCGTTGGCTCGAGGGGCTTCCCTTGGGACGCCCCGGTGCCCAGCAGCAACCCGGCGCCTAATTGTATGCACGCAAGAACAAGATAGTACAACACCGAGCCTCAAGGTGGTGGCCACATCGGATCAGCTTGCCTGCAGTGCTGAGGATGCCATCTCGCTTTGCCTAGTCCGCGGTGCCCCATAGGGCATCGAAATCGGGGAGAGGAAGTGACTTCATACCGTACATTGTACATGTGCAGGATGGAATCCCCGCACCCCTCCCCCTTCCCACTCGTTATCGTTTTTCTGTCAAGACGCCCTCCTTCTACTCACACTCCCCCCGTAGCTGGTAGACCACCCCCCTCCCTTTGACGAGGCTCACCGATGGGGTGCCGTCCCAAGTCAAAGGTACTTGGCAGTGTCGAGGCTACTTCGGCAGCCTTTTCTTCTGCTCCATAGCAACTTCTGCGTCGGATTGACGTCGAATCGAGCCGCTACTTTATTTATATTCAAGACTTCCATCCGTCAAACTCTTTGGTTTTGCCCCTTCAAGTTTCCCTTTGTCTTCCCTTCCCTTGAGGACCGAATTGTTTCTCTGCGAGCTTCCAAGCTTGTGGCAAAGCATTTGACCAAGCTATCCTCCCTCATCCGTCTGCCGTCTGCCTCGCTGTCTCTGACTGACCAGCTCAGAGACGCCTTCGTTCACCAGCTGCCCTGTGCTACGACCTCCCTTCTCTTCGAAGCCGTTGGTCACTCAAGGGCTCATTTGAGTCACTGCCATATCCCCTCAGCATCTTGTCTTTACCGCCCTCTCTCTCAGCCTACATTTTGCGCGTTGGCTCACGCACCTCCCTTGAAACTTGGATTGATGCTTTGAGCCAACGGTCCAGTGACAAGGCTTACATACCAGCAGCCGGAAATCAAATTGGTCATTCCCCAGATCAACTAACCATGGTCGAGGCACAGACGTACCTTGCTTCTGTTATTCCGCCATCCAACACTTTCTCACAAGATCGACACTGTCTTTCCGACGGTACAACACCTGTACTGAGCATTCAGTCCGCTTTGCCCCCTTACTCCGGCGTAAGTCCATTCCAGGCTCTCCCTGTGATTCGCTGTGGTTGTGTCTCTCCGGAACTGACTGGGCTCTTGACAGGTGACTGCTTTCACTGTTGCCGCGCAGTGCGACCCCCTCCTGCTCACACCGACATCTTCCATGGGTTCTCCACCTCTCATCCACGATCCCCGTCTCACGGACCATTATTGTGAATCCTCTCAAAGCACTCTTCTTCAGGAACAAACACCTCCCCGCAATCCCAACATGTATCATCAGCAGCACAGCTGGAGCACTTCACCGTTCGAATTGAGCAGCCATCAAAGCGAAACCAATTCTCCTATGCAAGCCACTGGGCATCTTGGATCCAGCGATGTCATCTCTGAAAGGCGCACGCCAGCGCCTCCGGAGCCATACATGGGTAATTATGGCGTATCAGACCCTTCAATCTCGCACCATGGATCACCTTACTACATGAGCCAAAGCCCTTTTGCACACCATAGTACCATGATGGTGCGTCCTAGCCACCATTCACTTGGTCTGGATCGGTCTGTGGTTCTTGCCGCACCGCATCTGCACAATGGCCACCGCGAAATTATGTCCCGTCGAACGCGCTTACAGAGCCCTGACGCCATCTACATAAAGCCCGAGTCCGCGCTGGATGGGAGCGAAGCAAGATCCTTGAGCGTTTCCCCTTCCGCGACGCCAGGGAACACAAGCAGTCATCGACTAAAGAAACGTCCGGCAAAGAAATCAAACAAAAAAGCAAACGCGCGCGAAGAGCACTTAAACTGCTATGGGGAGGAAGTGGCTCCCACTTTGAAAGATCATTGCCCCGACGAGGAACGTCTGATTTTTGAATCCCGCTGGCACTTTCGCGAGAAAAGAGGTCACGACATGTGGAATCATATTCAATCCGACTTTGCCCAGAAATTTAAGAGAAGCCACGGAAAGGAGATGCTCCAGATGAAGTTTAGACGTGCACGTTCCAGGTATATCCTCTGGCTTCGAAAAGATGTAAGCAAGCCACTTCATCATCTAGACAGGACTTCCTATCGTTGCTAACGCAGTGCCCTCCGCAGGAAGAGATTCTTCGTCGAGCCTGGGAGAAAGTCGAGCGCGACCGGTACCAAAGTATTCTTGAATGCTTTTGGAAAATGGGTGGCTCGCGTAATATGCGCATTAATGCGAGCGATATCGAGGTCAAGGTAGTCAATGACTTGAAATTGGAGGAAGGCCTCTACCTGGACAGTCATCAGCATGCCGGCATGGGTCTGCGCCGCAGACGCAAGGTCCCGCTAAGAAAACGTGTGAGCGGAAACGCCTCCGGAAACCAAGAGGCAGCAGAGAGCACGGGATTTGAATCGAGCCAGGTCGATCATGATGCTGTCGTTGACCAGGTGCATCAGTTGAGAGATCTTCAGGGCCTCCGGGCAAGCGAGGACGACGACATCAACGCTGCAATGTGGGACAGTGAAGGTCCCACAAAGCATGATGATGCATCGCCACATCGACCATATGGTCACGCCGGCGGCCGCGGCAATTTCTAAGACGTTGTCGAACAGCCTTTTTGGGTCTCACAGGTTGATTCTCTACCAAGTATTTGCCTCTCCTCAGCTTTTCAGCGCCTGTAGTCAATGTACCTGCGGCACGAGAGTGACGACGGGGCGGCTTCTGCATACTCCATTCGTCATGTCGTCTTTTTCTTTCTTTTCCCATCATGTCGGCACAGACCTGAAACCGAACCTAATTCCCTAGACGGCTACCCCTCTCCACACCTTTTGCGATTTTTGCACCTTTTTGGGATTCCCTGAGCTGTTTTTTGATTTTGTCTCGGGAGTACTCTGGATTGTCCCATATAGAATGATTATTCTTCTCGAGAAGAGCCTTAAGTTCTCATTTCGTCTGCCAAACAAATATGAATAACTGTTGACCAGTACACAATCATCTACTACAGTAATAGCTAGGGCTTACATGGGACCTGATGGAACCAAAAGCGCTAGTAAACGGTGCCGTTTAGCAGTAGACGCTTAGATATGCAAGTAGATATCGGGGCGTGATTAGTCGGGAGATGAGCTTGATATTGACTGAATCGTAGGTAAAGAGTGAGACCAAGTGGCTGGTGGACTATCACAGAGGCCGATGTTCCTGTCGCAGAAATGCTCACTATTGTCTGAAGTACAATTGAGCATGGAGCCTTGTCTGCCACCAAGTGGGACCACCGTTATTCGCTTGTCAACGGAGTTAGTTGTGTTGGATGAAGATACTGGTGGAGCAATGGGCATCCACTTCGGCGGAGACGGACAGATAATCTCATTCAAAGATCTCTTTGACACGCGTCACAATACCGCATTGAAAAGCGTACATAGCCGCCGCCCGTTCATTCTAGCGCGGCGTTACTCGTAGGCATTGCCGAAGGACGGTCTCATGCATCGGGAGCCCGGAGCATAATCGGCCGCCGCCTCCCCCGGCCAGACCGACTGAAATTGACAGGAAACTCTAAATCCGACAGATCTGATTCTAATAACTTGGTCGTTGGACGCAATGTGCGGGGAAAGTGTTGGTCGAGCTTTGGACATCATCAAAGCCTAACGCCTTAGCCACATTCGGCAGCTGCCCGCCTTCTCAATGTGTCCGCAAGGAAAAGCGAGTCGGTATTCCAATGCACAGTATGCGATATAGGGCAAGATCTAGGGAGGGGAATTCAGATTATCCCTCGAACCAACTCTGGCCAGCTTCAATGGCTTTCTATCGCGTTCCCATCCCCACCCACAGGAGGCAGTCGTATATGTGACCCACGGTGAATTCAAATGGATGTCTCACTGCCGCCCAAAAAGTCACCGGACTCCAAGGCGGATGATTATGTCATACAATATTTCTGACAGTGCCTTGACCCTTGGATCTCTGTCCGCGCAGAAGAGGATTATGGTGTTCCTTCCACGCATAGGTTCAGAGCAGCTGCCAGATTGGGTCGCACGTGGCGAGCAGGTGCGCAAAGGCCGAACCGGCGTCGGCAGGTGCCAAATGGTCAATCGCCATCCATCGACATCTCGCCGTCGAGTACTAGATCAGCAACATACAAAATTACAGGCAGCTGCGGACAAAGTACAGAAGCAGACGAGGTCTTCACTGCCAGGACTGAAGCTTGCCGCCTGACCGGGGATGCAAGATCTTCCAGGCCATTGGCAAGACACCAACGCGGAGCAACGAACAGCGGTGAGTGCAAACCCTGCAAGGCCCGAGCCACAGAAAATGTCAATCTTTCTGGCCTTGCAACGGGCAAAAACCCATGGAGGCTGGGTCGGTCACGCACCATTCGCTGCAAATGGTGCTTTGTTTGTTGTGTTGCTTGCCACCCGAGACTCGCATCGCGTGGCAGTTTGAGGCAGGGAAGAAGTCTGCCGATGCTTGTCCAGAAAGTGACCAGCCCGAAGCAACGATGCTTGTTATGCAGGCCATAGTCGCAAGGCAGTCTGAGATCAGCCTCAGCGGGCCGCTGTGACGAGGAGCGACTGTCCGGCGTCTGCTTCTCATGACAGTCGATGCGTTTGGGGCCTGAGCTTGCCAAGGTTCTCCCTGTGACCATTTTCCAGCAGTCTCCAGGCTGTCCCTGGGTCTGCTCGTGCCGTGGACTAGCTACGTGACCTCCAAGACTCATGGCACGGGGACACACTACATCGACGTCTACTCAGTCTGGAACCTTTACGGCTGCGGACGTGGGCACCCGAACGGCAGCCAGGCCGGCCAAATTCACAGCGATCAAGCGTCTCGCTGACTGACTGTATAAGGTATAGGTCCTACCGACAGTCTGGAAAATAACGCGGACAATGTCCGGATGTAATGCTGTGCTGCTCACTACTGTGTTACTTGTCATGCGTCGTCCAGTGCAAACCTGGCCATGAAGAGACTGAGCGGAGACATGCGACAGGAGGTTGCAGACCAGTGACGGCATGATTGGGTAGGGCAGAGTCGTTGAAAGTTGTGGAAGGCGCGACGTACATACTTGCTCCGTACAAATATGACGATAGCCGTGGCCAGGAATCATGCAGCTGCGCGGGGACAAGCAACCATCGCCACACCCTCCCCCTGCCCGGTTTCGCCTCCACTTTCCCGGATTTGGGATCATCACTGCAAGTATGTATGTGCTGTCTGGGAGCAGTAGGGCGGAATCCATCGGGTGAGTGCTTCCTTCCTCGTACACGGGTGGTTTGACACGCAGGAAGGGCGCATGATTGGGCATATCACGCTCCTCCGCTGCACATGTCGGAAAGACGTGCCAATGCACCTTGGGGGGTGTGGTTGTATCTGCTGACTTCCCCCGTCGGCTGTGATTCACTTGTGTCACCACGGAGGAAGTCAATTTTCACAGAGCCGCATCGATGGTCGCGGCCGCTGCAGCATTCACCGTGCAGCTGGTCGCCCAATCGCGATGACTGCTGCTGTCGCGGCGCAAAAGCAGCCTTCATCCTTTCTGTCAGCAGCGCGCATGTCGTAATTGTCTCATTGTTCCCGGGTGGCAGGGGTACGTCAAGGTTCTCTCCCCAGTTCTGCATGCAAATATGTGAAAGAGTCAGTGATGGTTGTTCCAAATTTTGCACGGGCAACTATGTTGATAAGATTGACATTATAGGGGCCCAAAAACAAGTTTTTCTTTTGGCCTTTCTACTCAGCTTTTGTTCCTCCTTCCTGATATACCGTTGTTCCATCAGTAGATCTTCGATTGCAGACGCCAGAAGTGATTTGGATTCGCTGCCGCTGCCACGAGTCTGAGCTGACCAGTGGTGACCTTGTCAGAGACATCGATAATTTTTAGGTTCACGGTGCAGCGAGGCCGTCAGCTTGCTTGCTGATCTCAAGCTAACTGCAAGCGAAAGAACGATGGAAATATCATGGGAGAGAGCTCTGGTTTGGGTCTGGAAACCAAACGGGAATGTCCAAACGACGAGCGCAAACTTACAAACCCTCTATGTTTCGACATACATATGTATGAGGGCACGCCGCCGTAAGACCAGATTGGCCCAAACATTAGAACTGGTGCCGCTCTGCACGAATGGCCTCCACATTAGATACATCGTTCGTACGGTTGAGAGAACGGAATCAGCCAGCAATGGAACGAGCCAGCTCGTCCAAGCCTCCCCAGCCGACTTTCTAGCCGCCGGGGCTCACCCATGTGAACCAGGGCTCCCGAGAATTACAATGCGCAGCCGACTATCTGCGTTTCAAGGCCTATCCCGGGACTGCCTCGGAAGTTTCCCTATCTTATTCAGCCCGAAGATCCGAAAATTCGCAAAAGGTTGCTCCAATTTTATAATTGCGCGATGACCAGGAGATTCTGACCCCAAAGGTCTGGAGGTGCGATCTCGTGGCGCTTCACCCCCTGCTTCGAGATCCGGGTCAAGGGTCCCAAAAAGGGTGGATCTGAACGTGCCACCAATCTCTCTAAGGGCCTGGGCGAAGCAGAATTTACGCCATTTTTATCAGTCGCATCCCTGGCAATACTACTTTTGCGGCTTCGATCCGCGATGTGGAGTTGACCGAGTGAGGTTCTTCCATTTTGCGGCTCAGAATATTGAGCTGTATGAGATACGAGTTTTTGAAAGCACAGCTTCCGTGACATGTCGAATTGCCAGGGGCTGGGGTCGAGGACATGCGACGCGAGTGGTACGCTCCGATGAGAGTCAAGGGCGCTAAAGGGCTCCAATATGGCTAACAATCGCTGACCAGAGCAGCATGTGTAGGTCCTCGTCACCCCCTCCTTGCTTCAAGATGTCTTAGCGACCGTAGTAGCAGGATATCTCTCACGACCAGCTCAGTGGCAAAGGCCATGAATTTCATGGCGCGCTCTCGGTGTCACTGTAGGCGCCAGTCATTGGAAACAATTGTGGCAGCACTTAAGGCTGCAGGAAAAATGGGTTTCATGAGGCTTCCTTTAGCCAAGCTGTCTTTGGCAGCTTTGCTCAGCCATCTCTCTGGGGAAACCGTACCTGATGCCGTACCGTCTGCGCCTCGCCTCGTCTGCCAGGCGACTTTTTACTTGCAGTCACGTCTCTTTTGAATGCGATCCGAGTTTCACTCAAGTGATAGAGTATATCTAAAATATGGTGACGTGTCCCTTTTTTACCATCAGTGCTGGCACGCGCTGTGCGGCTCAAGTCCTCGACTCTTCTCCGATTCTGTTCCATCCCAATCGCTCCTGCCGGGGGCACTCATCGCCACGACTGACGGCCACAAAAGACTGAATAGAATGTGACCGGTGCTGCAACGTACTGCTGCAAGCCCCATGTGAAAGCCTGTGCCTTCGAACCTCGCGGCCCTGTGAACGGTCTCCATTGGCAACACGAGCCGCTCTTGAAGACTGTTCGCGGAAGCGCCACCCCTCTGGCCGCGCGATGCGTACAATACCGCTGAAGCCTCAAGCGGACAGCCACCAAGCTGGAGAAGAGACCGGGCGCTTATGCAGCTGAACGAGGCCCCCAGCGCTATATCATGTGGATTATAGGAGCGCGAAAAGAGGGGGAAGTGGCTTGGCGGCGGCGGACCGAGCAAAAGTTCGAGGCATTCTGGCTGAAATAGATTAGTTATAGGTTACAACGGTTAGAACAAGAGAATTGCTGGCCGGGATGAAGACGTGAAAATGCGGAAGCAAAGGAGTGGAGGATGAGGAGATGAGGACGTGAGAAGCCAATGCAGCGGCCGGTCCAACCCTCGTTCGGCTATTTCCTCATCGGGAAGGGTCCATCAAACGTACATGTGTGCATCCTTGTCTACTCCGCAAGAAGCTGGGGCGAGGCGGGAGAGATACGACCAACCCAGGAGGCATGAGACACTGCTAAGCGCAACCGCTCCTCCAGATGGCCCGGAATCTGGCTGACGGTTGCTGATCGTGTGGAGCCGGCCATGTATCTGCACTCTTTGGACCACGATGCCACGAACAAGAGGCTCAAGGGTAGCACTCTATGACGGGGAGGATGTAAGCCGCCATTGCGTCTGCAGAAAATTTTGCGGCAGGTATTCACGTTCGTCTCTGCGGTCAGATTGGGTGTTTCCCATGCTTTGCTTTGTGGTTGCAGTGCACACTCTGCTCGCATTCCTTCGTCAGGGCTTCTGACTCACATGCTTCCTGCCATTGGCTTCCTTCGTGGGGCTCCACAGCGTTTGGAGACCAGTCTGACCATCATGGGCGTCATCGTCACACTCTGTGTGTCGATGCCTGATAGCAGAATCATGAAGTCATAAAGCGCTTCCGGCAGGGTGCCGAGTCACAACCACGATCAAGGCAAGCATTTTCCCTCGCCTGTCCTCGGTCATCTTCTGAAAGTTACTCCGGCGTTCCTTGCCTGACTACCGTGCGCGAAAACGCGAGTGCATCCTGGGACGGCTTAAAAGTGCAGCTTCGTGCGCATCGGGCGATGACTGCCGCCGAAATCACTCTGCATGGTAAGATTTTATTTCCACAATGCCCCGGCTTCATGCCTCATGAAGCAGCTTGTAGAATTTCTCTGCTTGCCTGTGGGCGGGCGCTTCTGTGCCGTTCCTGATGTGTGTACGTAGTCATGCGGCTCAAAGCAAGGGATCGACAGCGGCAGGATTATCAAGATGTACAACACTGAACCCATGGCCTATTCTCGTCGCATGTGTCTTCATCACAGGCAGCTGCAGCAACGCATTTCTGCAGTGTTACCTGAAAGGTCACAGATTTCCCGTGGTCGAATGTTTCCACACCCAGTTGTTTCTCCTTCACTTTCAAGAGCCGCAGCACTCCATGTGCTCAAGGGGGTCTCTTTAGCTTTGGCTACTGGATCCTTGGATGTATCCCCAAGGTACTCGCTACTTACTCGCATGCGGACTAGTCTTGTGCCTCGAACGCGGACTCGATAATGTGTAAAGAGAGAATTCACTTTCCCTCAGGACAGCAAGCTTGAGCTCAGAGATGGCATCCAGCGTAGCACCTGCTAGAGGGTGTTGCTGGCCAGTGCTAGAGTAAGTCTCTGAAGTCGGCGTCAATTTTGTATTGGCCGACAGGAAGTCGTGATGACCTTTGTGTTAGTTGACTGATGACGAGGAAAGCCGTTGAGAAACGCAAAGGGCGTTGTTGGCGTTCGTGGTTCAGGGTAGGGCAATCAATCCTCTTGCAGCCACGTTTTGCCTATACTAGCCACAATTGGGCTCGGCGCTGAGTGTGGCGTTAGAAATGACAACCAACGATTTGGAAGAGGCAGTGACGAGTCAGGTCCAAGAGCGTTTCAGCGAGAGCCTTTGCCGACGCACAGGTTTGTGCAGGCTGGCATACTCTCTCAACAATACAGCGCTTTCTGGCCTGGTCGTCGCGGGTGTTTTTTTGCCTCGACACTCCGTCGGGCTGGGACAGGGTAACGAGGCGCAAGCGAGCAACGGCGACTGGTCACCCGAGGCACGGGGCGAGCAGAATTCAAGTCGTTCTTCCTCATGACGAGCCCAAGGCAGAATGGTCAGGGTCGCGCTGGTTTGGAAATGCGCTCTGCTATCATGGCCGGCCGCGTCGATGCGGATAGATCGCCTCGGGGAGCTGCGCCAGGAGACAGTGGACATGTTTTATCACGGCTACAACAACTACATGAAGCACGCATTTCCCGAGGATGAGGTGAGAGCGTCTGCAGAGAAAAAGCCCGAACCGTCATTCAAGAGGATCCATGGACTGACTTTGACTTTTTCTTGTCTCTCTCATCAGCTGCGACCACTCACTTGCGGTGCCTTGACACGCGACCGCAACGATCCCACCCGAATCGAGCTCAACGATGCACTGGGTAATTACTCCCTGACCCTGATCGACAGTCTTTCCACGCTTGCGATACTTGCGGGAGGACCAAAAGATGGGACGCACACGGGACCGCAGGCTCTGAGTGACTTCCAAGACGGCGTGGCCCATTTCATCCATCATTACGGTGACGGAAGACCGGGGCCATCAGGCCAGGGACTGCGAGCGCGCGGGTTTGATCTTGACAGCAAGGTTCAAGTCTTTGAAACAGTGATTCGAGGCCTTGGCGGTCTCCTGAGCGCCCATTTGTTTGCGATTGGAGAACTGCCCATCACTGGCTACGATCCGAAAGCTTCTACGGGCGAGTCCGCGAGCGACGACCCGCTGCAGTCGGCGCCCATCGCGTGGCCGAATGGCCTGAAATACGACGGCCAGCTATTGCGGCTCGCCCTGGACCTTGCTGAAAGGCTCTTGCCGGCGTTCTACACGAAGACAGGCATCCCGTACCCACGGGTCAATCTCCGGACCGGGATTCCATTCTACGTCAATTCTCCGTTAAACGGAGGCCTGGATTCGTCCGGCGCCATACCAGAAGAAAGGCTGGAAATCACGGAAACCTGCAGCGCAGGGGCCGGAAGTCTGACGCTCGAATTCACGGTTCTTAGCCGCCTCACCGGTGACCCCAGGTTCGAGCACGCAGCCAAACGAGCATTCTGGGAGGTTTGGCGGCGCAGGAGCGAGATTGGGTTGATTGGCAACGGCATCGACGCAGAACGTGGCTTTTGGATAGGCCCTCACTCGGGCATCGGCGCAGGCATGGACAGCTTCTTCGAGTACGCCTTCAAGAGCCATGTGCTACTGTCTGGACAGGACATGCCCAACGCGACGACATCTCGAAAGCAGAGCACGACGAACTGGCTCGATCCAAATTCTCTCCACGATCCGCTGCCACGCGAGATGCACTCATCGGATGCTTTTCTGCAGACGTGGCACGAGGCCCACGCCTCGGTCAAGCGGCACATCTACACGGACAGAAGCCACTTTCCGTACTATTCGAACTCGCACCGCGCGACGGGCCAGCCCTACACAATGTGGATAGACAGCCTCGGGGCTTTCTACCCGGGTCTGCTTGCGCTTGCGGGTGAGGTAGACGAGGCCATCGAAGCCAATCTTGTGTACACGGCTCTCTGGACGAGGTACTCTGCCTTGCCGGAGAGGTGGTCCATTCGGGAGAGCAACGTTGAGCCGGGCATCGGCTGGTGGCCCGGCCGTCCGGAGTTCATTGAGTCCACGTACCACATTTACCGGGCAACGAAGGATCCGTGGTACCTCCACGTGGGAGAAATGGTGCTCAAGGACATCCGGCGCCGTTGCTACGCGCCCTGCGGCTGGGCCGGTCTGCAGGATGTGCGCACGGGCGAGAAGCAGAATCGCATGGAGAGCTTTTTCCTCGGAGAGACGGCAAAATACATGTATCTCCTGTTTGATGCCGACCACCCGCTGAACAAGCTTGACGCTGCGTATGTCTTTACCACCGAAGGCCACCCGCTCGTCATTCCTGTGAAGAAGCATGAGCGTCGGACGAGGCGGAGTCGGGGAACAACGACTGGAGGTAAAGCCAGTGCCGGTCAGAGTCACGAAAGATCCGTCTCGGTGTCGCATGTCGACCGAAACTTCACAAACACATGTCCAGCGCCGCCGCGGTCCGATCTGCTCCTGACGGGCTCCTTCACGGCCGCCAGACGAGATCTGTTTGGAGTCTCTCGCTTCACCAACCTCTACAACACGCCCAACATGCACGGCCCGTTGCAGGAGGTGCTGGTCCACGAAGAGAACAAGGGCCTCGTGACGAAGTACCGCGCCGTGTCGAACCACACGCTGTTCCCGTGGACGCTGCCGCCAACTATGCTGCCCCCCGACGGAATGTGCGCCGCGCCGCCACAGCGCATCATCTCGGCAATCGAATTCCCGGCTGCGGACGCTGCGAGTTCGCTCATGTCGCGTTTTGGCGCATCCCTCGACTGGCTCAGCTACCTCGGTCCTACCGTCAAGAGCCTTGAGGGTCTCCGCCTCCAGCTCGAAAGGGAGTTTAGCCAGCGCTATGGCGAGCACGTCTGGAAGATTACCCACGTCGGCAACACCCAGCTCGGACGGCACGAAACCGTCTTCTTCCACGCCGAGCACGTGCGCCACCTGCGCGACGAGGCCTTTACAGCGCTGCGCCGCAAGGACGTTGTCGACATCCAGCTCCTGGTCGAGACGTCGTTTCCAACAAATGCCTCGGCCTCCTCGGCCTCCTCCTCCTCCTATCCTACGTCTCCCTTCTCCGACGACCCCCTTGCCCCTGAACACACCTCATCCTCTCCCTCTGTTCTCGTCGGCAGCAGCCAACATAACAACCAGCAACAAGGCTCTCTCAACAACGTACTCCAGTCCGAGTCCCTCTTTCAGCATATTCTCCGTGCCGTCACATCCGTGTTCGACCCTTCCGAGACGACTGCCCCGGGCGATGATGACGACGCTGCCACCTCCTCCTCGTCCCGCGACGGCAACAGCAGCAACCGTCCTCCCCTGCTCTTCTACTCCTGGCAGGCCCTGACCTCGATCGGCGCAGGCTCCTCCCCCGTGCCCACCATCCTGGACACGCCGTCCCCCCACAGCCCCAGCTACGACCCGTCCGACCCCGTGGCCAACTTCCCCTGGACGAGCATCTACTTCGCCGACACGGCGTGCGCGGGCCCTTTGCCCGAGTCCATCCCGCGTGACCATCAAGTCCTGATCCTCCGCCGTGGCGGATGCAGCTTCAGCGACAAGATTCGCAACATCCCCGGCTTTGTCCCGCGCAAGTCGGCCCTCCAGCTTGTCATTGTCGTGGACGATCCCGTCAGCAACACGCGCACCACCGGCCAACGCCAGCAGCAGCAACGGGGCAGTGGAAAGGAGCAGCAGCAGGAGGAGGAGGAGCTGCCGCGGCCCCTTCTAGAGTCTGAGCAGCTCACGCCCAACGGCATCACGAGGGTACACGGCGTGCCCCTCGTGCTCATGAGGGTGGGCAGAGGGGAGTACTCGCTTTTTGAACGCGCCGTGGGCGTGGGCATGCGCAGGAAATACACCATCCAGAGTCAGGGTCACATTATTGAAAACGCCGTCGTGCTGTAGCGTCGCGTGTCCTGTCCTGATCTTTGTGCCCGGTTCGCACACGTTCAGGGCAAAACAGCGTGTCACTTCTTTACATTTTTCTTGTATATATGCTACTGTACCCCATCCCCCCCCTCTTCCCCCCCCCCGTTCGTATTCAGTCGTTTTTTGTTTAGGTCCTTTGCAAAGATTACGGGGAAAGAAGGGCCGCCGCAATGGCCGGAGGGAGCAGGTTTTGGATGGTATCGAGCACCAGGCACATACATAGCTCATGCTTTTCACGTGGCGTCATGGTTTCCGTCAGATTGAGTTTACATAACAGCACATTTCATCGAGTTGGTAGCATTCAGAATATTCAGCGCTCCTCTCTCTCTCACTAACAGAGCAAGCCTGCGGCTCAAGCATGTCTATGGACAATTAAAAGTGTTGTCAAAGTATTAGAATGAAATACAGACTTCTATCTCGAGCTGCCTGCCAACCTCGTGTCTTTGGTCGAGGAGGCGAAGGCAGATTAAATTCTCGTCTTTGGAAAGGACAAAATGAAAAAAAAAAAGGTTTTCCAACAAAGACCGCAGACAGTCTTCAGATGTTTCGTCTATAGGTTGCTGGGTGAATGGAAACGAGGAGTGGGACCAAGGCAGTAGAATGAACGCAATGCAACGAGACCGCCCTGTATAGGAAAAAAAAAAAAGGAAAAAGAAGAAGAAAAAAACTTTTTTGTACGTTCAGAACGAAAACGCACAGCGAGCTAGCCTTTCCGCGCTGCAAAGTCACCTGCCATATCTGTGGGGTGCGTGCTGAGATAGAGATCAACAGTCAGTGACGTGAGCGTCGCAGCCCTTCACCAACTCAATATTTGCTGCTTGCAACCGAAAAAATTTGGAACTGCTCTGCCCTTGAAACAGATAAAGTATAGACAATCATGCCTCCTCGAGCAGGATGGTTGTTGGGGCCGCGCCAAGCTTGTCGCGGCCGCGGAGACCAGGGATCTCGAGTATGAAAAGGTAGCCCACCACTTGTCCCTTGAGCTGCGTGACAAGCTCAGCTGCTGCCCTGGCCGAACCGCCTAGTAGAGCAATTGCTGTCAGCTCGAGAACACGATATTCTATTTCTTCCCAACTAATGAATGAGAGGCTTACCAGTGGCAATGATATCGTCCACAATCAGGACCTTCTGGCCCTCTTTGATGGCGTCTTTCTGCATTTGGAATAAGTCTTTTCCGTATTCCTTGACGTATTCGGCAGTAACGCAAGGGCCCGGGAGCTTGCCCTTTTTCCTCACGGCAGCGAAGCCTAGTCCCAGACGTAGAGCAAGGCCAGGACCAAAGAGAAAGCCACGAGCATCAAGACCAACAATAATATCAGGTTTCGACTCGGTGAAAGTCTGCGCAATTTGTAATTCGAGGGCGGTAACAAGAGTAGTGTGAGTGACAGGGTTCGCGAACAGGGGCATGATGTCGACAAAGTCAATGCCAGGACTAGGGAAGTCGGGAAACTGGCGTAGAGACTGGCGCAGGCTTATCTTTGCACTGGCGAGTTGGGCGGCGGAGGCGGAGGCGGAGGCGGGCTGTCGTCCCGAGCCATCGTGAATGGTTGAGACAGAAATTGTCTGGTTGGTTGACGACAAGTCTGATGATAGGTTGGGTGGGGGATTACTCATTGTGAGGGAAGAAGAGAGGAAAAGAAGGGGACAGGAAAGGGAAGAGAGAGAAAAAAAAAGGAAGGGAAGCGGAGAAGAAGTAGGAAGAAGAGGAGACAAGCAGGCAGGGAACAGAGGGTAGGTCGGTCGATAGAGTTGGGAAATTTGACACCAAAAAAAAAAAAACCGGAGGTGACAGAGGGCGAGTTACAAAATGGGGGAGGTGGGTGAAAGCGCGGCGGGCTAGAATATGCGAGCCAGGCACAACAGGACCCAAGCTCTGCAGTCGCGCGCCAAGCGGGCGAGGGTTGATGGAGTGAGCTACGTGGGGGGAGGGGTGGACGAGAAGAAAATTCCGAGAAGGACAAGGCAAGGCAGGAGCGCTCGAGCGGAGCTGCCACTGCCACTGCCACTGCCACTGCCACTGCGAGATTGCCGCTGACCGGTGTTGATATCGACTGGAGCGATGCGATGCTGCCGGTCTGCATCAGACAGGACAGGCGGTCTGGTGGGCTGGCATGTGGCAGATCAAAGGGCTCGCAGCTGGCGAAACCTCGGGAGCCGCGCTGGTTGGTGGGGGCGGGGCTTTGGAGAGAAGCCAAAAAGACCAGGGGTCCCGAGAGAGAGTGCGTGCAGCAAAGACAAGGCAGGGCAAGGCAGGAGAGGAGCGAGGGAGGACAAGGGAAGAGGAGGGGGGTTGGAAGGGGGGCGGAAGGGTGGCCCGGTATCTCAAAAGTCGACTCCGTGCATATCGGATTTGCTCTCGTTGTCGTTGACAGCAGCAGTCGACGAGCAACGCAGGACGGGGGATCAACACAGAAACGAAACGAAATCAGACTTGACACAAAGAAGCCGCCGCCTCCGCCGCCGCCACGCCGCCGCCACGCCACGCTACGCCAGCCAGGCCACACACACACACACACACATACGCACACACACACACACACACACACACACACACACCATCCTCGAATGTCGGTGTGAGCTCGGGAGCACGCTCCCATCTTTCATTCTGGCCAGCGACAAATGCCCTTTCCATTCGTGAAAGCCCGCCATCTCGCATGAGCCTGCGACTGCCGTGATGCCAGGCAATACCTCGGCTTCTAAACATGTCACCCTTCGCAGCCGGCTCCAGGTCTCCACGCCAAGTTGGCTCGAGCCACCGACCGCATTCCCGAGCCGGTCTGCCATTGTGCATGCCTCTCTCCGGATTAGCTCTGGAGCCTGTGCTTATCTGTCGCTGAACAATTGACATTGCTATGCCCAAGGTAGCACGTGTGCCAGGTCCGGAACCATCCTCGCATCCCGCTGCCTGCGACGTGGATGTCGTCCGCCCTGCCTCGACTCGTTCAACTTAGATGAGCATTCGTGGTGCTGCGTCAGGCTATGCAGGGCGAGAAGTAATATGCCTTGCCCATTGTATGCAGACCGTTCATCGACGGTTGCATCTGCAGCGTCAAGAGAGAAAAGGAAAACCCAAAGCGCCAAATTTGCGGGACCACGGGCGCAACGTTGACAGCCAATGGCCGAGTCCATCTGCCCTTGACTCTCGAGCACCGCGGGCGCCAAAACCCACCACTTGCCTTGCTCCCACGACTCTGTACTCAGCATGAGAGCTGCATGTGGGGTAGGCAGGGGACCATGAGCGGCCGTTGGGTCTGCAAAGGAACAAAGGACGACCGAAAGAACTGGAGCAACAAGGTTGAAAGGCTCAGGGGCGGTACATCCGGCAATGAGGGAGATCTGAAGTCAGGTCGCGGCCAGCCTCGCAGGGAGAGCTTGATTGCTTCCCTCTTTTTTTTCTCTTTTTTTTATTTTCGTTTGGTTCCCCTCTCAAATTTATTATTTGGGTTCCCTTGCACCGTCGCCTATCTGACTTGAGAGCAGCTATACGACGCTGAGCGTTTATAGCCACTACAAAGTGCGACGTCGGCAAGAACAGCTTGAAATTGACATAGTGTCACGATTTCTGATGGTGCGAAGCAGCTTCGCCGGCCATGAAACCCGGCATTTGCTGCAACATGATCGGCCCGGGATCGAGGCATGGATACTTTGATCTTGGTTTCAATGTCGCACCGTGAAGCGCTTTATTGCCACTTTTCGCGGACCTCAGACAATCAGACCAAGCACAATCTTGTCAGCTCCCTCGCCGCTTTCAGATGTGGAGTGCGTCGTTCTGATTGAGCTGTATAAGCAGGTTGGGTGGTATTGCTCGCACGAAGCCAGCAACGAATGGCGTGAGCGTCGGACAAGACGGCCATTTCAGACGGACAGGGCATGCTCTCGGCACCGGTTTCGCTCTCCTACTGTTCCGGGACTGCTTCCAGACCGATTTGAGCCATGCACTACCCTGGCACGGCATACCACTGTCCAGGCGCTGGGGATGCGCGCAGAAACTTGTGAGTGAGTGTATACTTGACTCGTGCGAATGCGCGCAACTGAGGTCTTCAACCTCTGACGGATCAACAAGCGACGACTAGCGAGGGATTTTACCCGTTAGCACCGGGGCCCATCTGCGCTAGGAGCCGGCAAGCCACCCCACCCGAGCTGCGGGTCTTGCCGACGAGCTGCACCACATACCTTATGTGACACGGATTGACCTTGGAGTCGACAAGCGGTCTATCGATTGATCTTGACTTGTTTCATAAGAGACATGCAATGACAACAAGGCAGACACCGTACAGCCCTCCCTCCCTCCTTTCCCTGCTCTCCCCCTCCCTGTCACTGCCGGCATATGGGCAGCCTCCCGGTTTGAGCATCGACCTGCATGAGAGAAGAGGACCAAGCAGGGTCAGAACGCAATTCGAAGTCCTTTTTTCGAAGCCCACATTTTGGAGAGAGAGGGGCGGGAGGGAAGAGGAGCAGAGGAGGGCACGACGACTAGACATGACAGCGCGCGGCTCAGTCACGATTACTCGACGGATCTATTCTGCCCACAGGCAGACTTCTTAACGACTGGCCACAACTCGGGACGAAAGTCAAGACTCTGCCGGCGGTCTCCTTTCCCTTATACAGCGAGTCACACCATGCGACCCGGACGCAGCCCAGGCGACCGATATTGTCGGCCTCGTTAGTCATGCTTAGCTCGACGCCGCTGTGTTGCAGTGCGTCTTGTGCCTGTCGGGCGGGCGAGAGAAGAAGCGTAAATTCGCACAGGGTGGAAGAGAACTCTTCGGACCCCTTTACTCGCTACGCGTATATGCGATGACACCCCCCATCATGCACGCCTCGTGTTAGCTGCCAGGCAGCAACTTTTCCGAGACGAGACTGGTTGGGGTGACAGATGCGAACGGAGCCCCCTTCGGCAGAGTAGTTTGCATGAACCCACTACATCATGCCTGCCAGTGTGCCAGTTGTCCGACACTGCTCGCCTTGATACTTTTGTGATGTCTATTATGTATGGCCTGATGCTTTGAAGCGAGGCTTTTCCTCCGAAACGGGCCAACGTATTATGTGCCTGTCCAACATTCCCCATTAAGAAATGGGTTTGTGTCAGCGCCCCCACTGGAGAGGCAAAAACCCACAAGGAAACCCGAGGCGAGAAAGCAAAGGGAGCCAGGAGGATTTGATAATCATCTCCAAGCGCGCTCAGAACGGAAATTCGTGCCGCAAGGAAAAAAAAAAAAAAAGAAGGGTATCTTTCGGCCCTCTCTGCTACAGGGCGGGTTTTGCAAGACAGCAACAGAAGGGAAGAAAAAACCAAAACACTGGGACAAGTCATACGACTTGTCTATCCTTTCCCAATGCAAGCAGGAGATGCGCCAGTTCTAACAATACAGAATCAACATGGACCGACCAGCGCACCACAGCACGATACAACAAGTAGCAGCAAAAAAAAATTTGAACACGGGCCGGGCCCCCTCCCCGCACTGTTTTTCATCTCAATTTGTCTTGGCATCGTGTGGCCCCTCTCTCCCCCCTTGGGGCCCCGCGTCCGTGTTGGACGATCAGCGGACGGAACGAGCGTCGAGGTTTCCCGACGGCCACCCGATACCAAGCACAAAGATGTACGTCGACGCAAGCAGCACAACGCACCATGTTGGCTCAGCGGAAATGAAGCCGGATGATGGAGAAGAGCATGTTCTGGAGGACGTGCAGCACGACGATGATGCTGGTCGGCAGCAGCTCGGGCCACACGGTGAAATCGAGCTTCCCCTCCAGGCCCACGTCGACCTCGAAACAGAACTTGATGAGCAGTCGGACGGCCAGGCTGGCCGCCAGCTCACAGGCCCACGTCACCGAGGACGCCCAGAAGGTCAGTTTGAAATCATAGGGCTCGCTCTCTTGGGAAAAGGCAAAGTAGGGATACACCGCCTTGTTGGCGCCGTAGTGCAACACGGCCACGCTGCCGAGAAACGTGGCCATTGAGGTGTTTTCGGCAAGGAAGCGGATAAAGACGTTGCGGGTTTGGATCTTCTGGTAGGAAGGGTAGCTCAGGCCGTTGAGACCGAGAACGGTCAAGGCGCGGTAAAAGAGGCGCGTCATCATGATGGGGGTCAGGACGACCAGGGAGGTGGACGACAGGATCTGTAGAATGACGAATTGCTTAGGCGACCGGAGTCGGGCGTACAGAGCGCGAACATAGGTCTGATAGGTCAACATGAAGTATCTGTCCGACGACTTGTCAGCTTTTCCCCGTCGGTTCGGAAGCGAAAAGGGGGAGGGGGAAGAAAACATGGGTGGAGGCCTTCATGTCGCGCGAGAATGATGACGAAAAAAAGACAAAGGTATTGGAAATGAAATTGAAATAAAAGAAATCTTTTTTTTTAAAAAAAAAAGCAGGGGAAAGATTGAGAAAGCGGGGGGCGGATCGACGCACAGCTTGAAAACCCAGCTCAAGGGATAGCTTCCGACTCGCTCGCCTTCTCGGATGCCCAGGACCCAGCCGGTCAGAGCATCCAACAGATGGACGGTGGCGACCCACCCGTAGACGTAGACGACCGTCTCCAAACTCGTGTGAGGCAGGGTTTGCAGGTACAGCTCAGCGTAGGCCTCGCCGATGACGTAGACCATGAGTCCGATGGACAAGGCGACGCAGAACCACAGGAAGCGAACGAAGCTCGCGGGCAGCCAGCGGCGCTTCGCCGTTCCCCCAACACCACCACCACCACCACCGCCGCCACCGCCACCGCGAGGCCTCCGCCGCGGGTCGACAAACAGCAGCCTCTCGGGTTCCGATTCGGCGGCGGCGCTTCGCCAGCCCCGTCCATCTCGTCTACCCGACGACGACGACAAGGGCGCGTCGTCCGCCTCGCCCGTCCACCAGGACGACGTGAAGATGCGCTGCGTCTCGGACAGGGAGTGTCTCGGGCCAATGTGTCTCTGATTCGTGAGCAGAATGAGGAAGGCGACGGCGACGGGCGTCGCCATGATGATGAAGGTCCACGAGATCCAGGCCGTGTTGTGCCTCGTGAGGAACTGCGTCTCGGGTATGTAGTAGATGGGAATGGGCACGGCGATGGACAGCGCGGCGATGAGGGACACCGTCAGCGGGAAGCCCAGCGACTGCGGCCACCAGTTCAGATTGTACAGGTTGAACACCTTGGTGATCCATACTAGGGCCGTGATGTTGTAGAAGCCGTAGTAGACGAAGAGGAAGAACCAGAAGTTGACTTGCACGCGCGCCTCGCCGTGTCCTGGCGCCGACGGGGGCTGGGTGGCATTCCGGTCGTCTTTGTTGTCGTGGCTGTGGCTCGGTAGGGGATATTGCGGGAAAGGAATCGCACACCACGCAATGGCCTGGATGACGAATGCTCGCGCCCGCTTCGATTAGCATGTTTCTTTCCCAACTCGCCGTGAATGTTCTGGATATTTGGGGGAAATCAAGAGGCTCAAGGAAATAGAAGAGACAGAGCAAGAACGAGAGAAAAGAGACGACCGATTCGTTGTTCAGGTTCTTGATAAACGTACCAAGGCAGCCGGTGAAAACACCAGCAATCCGTACCGTGACCACCACACGTCCACGGCCCTCTTGACAACCAGCTGCTTCGGGTTCACCCACAAGTCCAGCACCCATCTTTGCCATATCCTATCCCAGACAGTTCTCTCCCCATTCTCCCCGTCATCGTCGCTGTCTGTCGCGCCATTGTTGTTCTCATTGTCGCTGTCGTCAAGGCCAGCGATCTGCGCGGCCACCAAGGCGCCGTATCCAACATGCACGCTCCCCCTCCAGTTCGAAGCGCCGTTATAACCACCGCCACTACCACCACCCGACAACAAGCCCAACTGGCCAGATCTCCTCGCCGAATCAGCGTGCTGTTGCTGTTGGTGTCGGGGGGGCACGGCTCGAAATCGACCGAGTAGCGGAGACGAGTCCTGCGGTCGAACGCGAGACTCGGTGCCCTGCGTGAACTGGAAGAAGCTGGACATCTGAGCGGCGGCGGCGGCGGCGGCGGCGGCAAATCGCGCGCGGCAGGGTGGCTACCAACTCGCTCCAGGGCTATGTTTCTCGTTCAACTCTCCTTACGTTTCCCTTCTTCTGCTTTGTTCTATGCCGCGGCCCGACTGGTTGGCGAAGCGGGACGCGACGGAGAAAAAGAGAGGTAGAGGTGAACGCCAGACGTAATTGCGGACAAGACGGCGCGGCAGCTTCCCTTGAACATACGCAGGGAGACGGAACAGGCGATAAGTGACGACCAGATGTAATAGACGCGTAGTAGGTCCCAGGCGTGGTAGGTAAAGGGGACCGAGATGAGTCGACTCGCGCCTGGAAAGGGTCGTCAAGGAGTATCGAGGAAAAGCAGAGAAAAGAATAGAAGAATTTCGGGGGAGCATTAGACTTCAAACATCGAGAAAACGGACCAAGAAGAAGAAGAAGAAGAAGAAGAAGGAAAAAGAACAAGAAACAACTGCGACGCGCTACTGGGTGAAAATGCTGGACTGTGCAAAGATAGTAAAAGGGATTGGTCGACTTCAGAGTCGGTACCAGAAACCAGAGCATGTGCATGTGGATATCAGACGCGGCTGCGGCTAGTCCAGCGGCAGGATAAGGAGCCCCCCCCCCTGGACAGGTGACAGGACACCAACCAAGGGAGCCAGCCAGAGACGGCGGACCCTTGCAGATTGCAGGGCCACATGCAGCCTGTCTGTCGGCTCGGCATTTCGTGGGGCGGAAAGGGGAGCTCGACCGTGACGTGACTGTGGTCGGACGTCCTGCCGCATGACAGTCATCAAACGGGAAGCGCAGACATGAGCCTCAGAATTGATTCGAGATTGTCATTCTGTTGCAGCAGCCCCCGAGAAAGAAGGAGGGAAAAAAAGAAAAAAGAAAAAAAGAAAAGAAAAAAAAAAAAAAAAAAGACAGGCCTGTTTCCCACGCATTATCTTTTTCTGCCCCCAACTTTTGAAACCAAACGCCTCACGCCTCGCGCCTTCAAAGTTCACAGTTCACGCATGCCGCCGTCCCCCCCCTTTCACGCCGTGCCATGCTCGCAATGCGCGCCCAAATGCATCGTCACATCGTCAACCCCTCCCCTCTCAGTCGCCTGCATCTATTGACCCCATATCGGAGCCAATGTCCGACATGTCGTCCACAATATCAGATCCCTCGTCACATCCATCATCGTAGTCTTCCGCCGAGTCCTCGGCCGAAGT
Organism: Moelleriella libera RCEF 2490; assembly: GCA_001636675.1. Lineage (NCBI taxonomy): Eukaryota > Fungi > Ascomycota > Sordariomycetes > Hypocreales > Clavicipitaceae > Moelleriella > Moelleriella libera. Next base: position 402,509 of record AZGY01000002.1, read on the forward strand.
CTCCTCCGTCTCCGAAGCAAGGCGCTGCCGAGGCACTTCCTCTTCCAGGACACCTCCCGTGACGTCGTCCGTGAACGCAACCGTCTTGGTCGTCGTCGGCCGGAACGTGGGCACTGGCGGCTCGAGGACATCTCCGCTCCAGGGCTTGCACTCCGTAACGTGTTCCCCGCATCGCAGACACGTCAAACCCTCGCCCTCTTCCCGTTCAAGCCGCGTCGCAAGACACACGTAGCAGTAGATGCATCCACAAGGAATCGTTTCGTAGGGATTCGTAACGTCGGTTTGCGCGGAGCCAATGACACCGCTCGAAGCAGCCGCGGCCATCACCTCCGACTCTGTTGTTGCAAAGTCATTCTGATCCTGGTAGCAGATGGCGCATGTCCGCTCCGGTAGAAAATTGTACTCGCCCTCGGCCGCGTGTTCTCCCTCGGATCCCGTGTGCATCACTGCTTTTGTCTTCCTCCACATCTTGCTCAGCCAGCGCCGCCACTTATTGATGCCAATCAAGGGCAGCACAAACAACAGGAATTCGGTGAAAGCGTGCCAGACGAGCTGGCGGTTGAGGTACTCAAATGATACCTCACGGCTGACCTGGCTGGTCGGCGGAGCCAATCGCATACCCAGGACTCGGTCCAGAAGAGTTCTGTATCGACCGTGCAACAGAAAGACGAGGAAGGAGGCGAGGGCTGCAGTCGAGTGCATCGTAGTCAGTCGCGTCGTCCAACGGGATAGTCGACGGATCCGCGGGCTCGGTTGGTTGTGGCCGTCATCCTGCTCCAGCAGCCAGTCTTCCCACCGCGTCCACGCGTACTTGCCAAAGACAGTGAAAAGTCCATAGATGGATTTTTGTACTTTCGAGGGCGGCGACAGAACTGGTCCCGCCCTTCTCGCATCGGTGAACTTGAGATTTTGCAATGCGGCGCCGTAGGTGGCGTCATGGTCCCAGACTGTCAGCTTGAAGAGGACTGCCCTGAGTGCGAGCATAATTTCAGCCGACCAGTCATCCTGCAAGTGTCCCCCGGCATAGTATCTGAGCGCGTCACCGACCTGCTCTTTGAGCAGATCGACGAGCTCCTCATCGAGCAGTTCGGCGTCTACCTGAGAGACGCGGAACGCGGGACGGGTGCCCTCGCGCGACGAGACGGCGTCCCATGCCGCAGGGAGCCGGTTGAAGGGAAAGGGCAGTCGCTGGAACTGAGAGGCGGCCCGAGATGCCTGTCGCTGCGCCTCGAGCCTCGACGCGACGTCGGCCTCGCGCGCAAGCCGTCGAGCGGCCACACGCTGCTGGGCTTGTGCAAAGCTGGAATCGGTCATCGGGGTGACATTGGAGGAATTGGCTGCGTTGAATGCGGCGAGGTGGTCAGAAACGTATTGGATGCGTCATTGAGTCACGACGACTCGGAATCCGGGCATCGAGGGCGACGACGGGGGAACCGGAGCCAACGAGGGGGGGGTTGCGGCGGTAATCGCAGCTGAGATTGGTTGGAGTTAGATCGAGCCGAGGCTGTCGCGCGAGCAGATGCCGTGGCAGGCGCGGTCCGGATGGTTGGTGGGGCCAAAGTTTAATCATTGCCTCGAGAGCTACTTCCTTTCAGCGGCCCTTGCTCTTGCTCCCGTCACTCGTCAACTCGAAACGAAATCGAACCACAGGGCTGGGACTCTACGCGCTCTCTTCTGGCAATAAAGAGTCGAAACGAGAGCTGCTGCCAGGCGGCTTCGGTCAGTCACGCGTTCGCCATGCTCAGAGGTCATCGGCGCCCGGCTCTCAGCTCCCAAACCAATCAGGTGCGTCGGAGCGCCTAGCGGGCAGGGAGGGAAGGTGCGGCCTGCCGGGCGTGATGCGCACCCCACATGATGCTTCAACTCGACTTCGCCCTTGGATGCGGCCTGCACGACCCGCGCATTCGTTTCGTTGACTCACTCTTGCCGAGCCTGCCTGCCTTTGCAGGGTCTCGACCTATTCAATTCGCCTCTGCAATCACCGAAACTCGGCCACATCGAGAGAAGAAGAGCACATAGCACCCCTCCAGCAGCGGAAGCTCGACTGTGCCAGGAATCGCCACCGACAACGACTCAACGTTTCGCCTTGCGCCCACCTGTCCAGCAATCATCAGAAGTCGTTTCCTGCCGGATCAGATTCTTTGGCAGTCGCGCACAACTCTTGTGGTTCATAAGCGGACAGTTACCGAGTAAAGTTTTCCACCATTCGAGTCTGCGCCGAGCATTTCAAGCACCCTGCCGGGCTACACATCATGCCTTCTTCCCGCCGATCAGGCAAGCCCGTTCAAGAGCAGGCCGCACATGCCGCAGGATCCCTTCCGGTCGACGGATCATGGCGCATGGTAGAGGGTGATCATGACAGCTTTGGCACGACGGTCCTGCCCTCCATGGGAGATGAAGGGGACGACGTCCTCATCCCCCTCTCTAGCGGCCAGCCATCCTCGGACTTTCCATCGCAACTATCATCTCAGGGCAATGCAAGCTCCACGTCTGGCTCGGCATCTCAAGACAGCATACGCGATTTTTCGAAGCACCAAGACGACGACCAGGTCATCCTTCGAGAGCCATTCCGGCCCAGTGTCATCTCCACGTCGAGCTTCAGGCACCAGGGGCGCTTTCGCACCCCAGATCCCCAGTTTCGAATGCCATTTATGGATGTGGCTAGTTCAAGTCCGAGTAGTAGGGCCAGTTCCAGGACCGTCAGACCTTTTGGGACCGGTACAGGCTACGACGAGGACGGCAGCGTTCCCAGGCGAAGGGGCTTTTCATCCACAGGAAGTCCAGCCAAACGAAAAGAACGAAGGCCTTCGTCTTCTTCGGAGGGCTTTTTAGATCAGAAGCACGCACATACTTTCGGCAGCCGTCTAGTCGCGTTGTTGCCTTCGGCATTACTCAACATAATACTCTGGGCGGGTGACATCATCCTCGTTGCACTCCACTTTGCGAAGTATCCCCTGGGTCTCCTATTGGCAGTATACATGATCTTTGGCGGTGCCATCATAGTCCAAAATATGGCTACGCGATCTATCTACTCTGCCGTCTCACCCGTATGTCGCCTACCAGGCGTTTCACTACTCAATCTGCCTTTTTGTCCTGTCCGCAGCGCCGTTGAATTTGGCCGAGCCAACGCAACGGCTGATCAAGCGGTCGAGTTTGATGACTTGATGAGCGTACAGGCCAAATTCGAGCAGGTTTTGGAGCGTTCATCGGAGGGAGTTTCACTGCCTTTTGAGATGAAGCGATCGGAAGCTGCCGTCCGAGACTTGAGGAGCCTCGTGCGACACAGTGATATTCAGGCTCGTCACGAGCTCGTCCTGGAGTTTGATGGCTATATCGATACCGCTCGTCAAGCGGCGTCAGATCTCCAAAAGTTCAACACGCATGTTGGTTCCGCCGTGGATGCAGTGCTCAGTATCAATCGCTGGACGTCTCGATACATCGACTCGCTGTCGCCAGCGTCGGAGCCGCCCCCGTCCATGCTCGCCGAATGGACTCGTTGGTTCTTCTACCCGTTCCAGCCCGCAGATGAACCATTCAGCGAGCGCATCATCCTTGACAAGTACATCGAGCACACCAGTCTTGTCTCTGAACGTATTTCCTCTCTCATCCTCGAGGCTCAAGCCGTTTTGCGGCTTCTTACCAAGGCAGAGGACCATCTCGACATCATCAACGACCTCACGTCACGCACCTCAGCCCTCGTGTCTTCCCGCCGCGACGAGATTCTCTGGAATGTATGGACTCTTGTCGGGGTCAACGCGCGCCGTCTGAAGAGCTTGTCCCAGCAGCTCTCCCTCCTCCGGCAGGTTGATGGCCAGCGCTCTTCGGCCGTCAGCCAAGTGAGCGCCTTGATTCTTGAACTCGAGTCGATTCAAGCCAACTTGGGCGATCTGCGAGACCGTGTCGTCGAACCTCGGCTTGTCAGCGAATCTGGCGCTGCGCATATACCTCTCAGCGTCCACATCGAAACGATTGATCGCGGTGTGGACAGACTGCAGGCTGCGCGTCGGAGGATTAGGGCTGCCGAGGACGATCGTGTCAAGGAAACTTTGGCTAGAGGGGGCCTGCGGAGCGACGAAGATCGACTACTTGATGCCGCGGGCGGCAAATCATGAATGGAAACGGCGTATGATACCTAGAGCATCGCCGTGTATTTGATTTAGGAATAAACTCTTCTTCTTTGGTTTTCACATGTCTCCAAAGCATTGTCCTGCCAACAAGGCGAATGTGAAGCATACGCTGCCAGGGGCTTATAAGCAGTTGCGTGCTGTGCGACTTCTTCTCCAGCCTTCGAAACCATCAGACTGGTCATGTGCTTTTCGCTCGTCAAGACCAATCTTGACAGGGCCATTTGCGGACCATACTCGCTGTACTTCCCCTTACCGCAATACACACCAAAAACTTGGCGCTGGGAACTTGTCATGTCTGACACAATTACGATGGCCTGGCCGGAACGTTGCGAAAACACATACACGCAGAGGGAAAGTGAGAGAGGAAGAGAGAGTGTGACAACAAAGATGGGTATTAAAACATGACTAGATGCTGCCCATATCACCCCTCCAAGTCCAGACCCAATGTCGGCGGCTTCTCGCTGAAGCATGGTCACGCCGTTTCTCCCTGAACGCCGTGGTCCCAGTATACCATCCTGTTCGCCCTTGTCTTCGCCCTTGAAACCCAGCCAAACCCATATATTGAAATCAAAAACGCCCGACAATGCTTTTCATGCTCATGCTCCTCGATATATCCCTGGAAAGTCGCCACATCCGCGCATGAAGACTAATTGAATCCTGGAAACGCCTTCGAAATTGCACGCCGCCCTGTTGATTGCTAGTCAGCCATGAAATCTTGAAGAAGTTCACATCTATCGTGCGGCGTGGAGATACGCAGAGAAGGGCTGCGCACACTTACATTTTGGTCGAGTTCGGTCTGGGTCGTCGAACGGCGCATTGTTGTCGGCAATCTGTCGCATGCGTGCTCGCGCGAATGAAGAAGGGCTTCCGCGTCTATTTGGCGCCGTTGTATCCGGATCTTGCTCGGTCGATGCCTCGGGCTGCGTTGATAAGAGTCGGAGTATTCGAGGCTTCAATTTGCGAGATTTAGCTTTCACATTGGCGACAGGCTCCTGTGCAGCCTCCTTGCTCTCTGACGTTAATGACTCTGCAGGGCGATCGGACGTCGGCGGTGATATTTGTTCCTCATGTGTCTCGACTGGGGATTGCACTTCACTGATGCCTGAATCGCGGTCCACGGGGCCCAGCGATTTCAAGGGCACATCATCTTTGGTGGATGGTGCGTTGTCGGAATCCGGGGAGCTGAACAATTTTCGACCCCATGCTTTCAATCGGCTGTCTTCGGCTTCGAAGTATAAATCCTCCAAGTCGACTCTTTCTCTTAAACGTCGAAGAGCACGCTCACGGCGTACCATTCCGTTCGTTATTTTAGGACTGTAGCCCCTTGGCAGCATACAGTGTTTGCAAGTTGGACAAAGCGAGCTATTCTGAATCAGGAACTCATCAATGCATTCTGTGTGAAAAATGTGACCGCAAGGTAGTTCGCGAATGATTGTCTTCCGATGTTCGAAGCCGGCCAGACATATATGGCAATTGGGTTGATGGTTTGTGGCAGTGGTCTCGCCAGTGCCAGCAAGATTCGATCGCTTGCTTCTGATACTGCGGACACTAGGTGCCGTTGGGCCCAGAGGATCAGACGCCCCGTTACTGCTCCCACGGCGCTTTTTTCGGCGCGTCTTTTTCATTCCCGACGATGGTGCAGTCTGAGAACGCGGACTTGACGGCAGATCTGTCAGATCAGCTTCCGCATTATAGGTGAAGAGGGGGAACTGAGTGACATGCGAGGCAGGCACCGTCACACGCTTAATTCCCATGGCTTCCAAGTCGACCTCACCGGTCTGTACGCGGCGCTTCAGAGAATTCCGGTTGCGACGTTGGATAAAATGCATGGCGACAGAGACGATGAAGATAACGAAGAGTAGCGCGCCTAGAACAATAAGAATAAATGCCCAAGTGGCAGGCGGGCTGGACGGTTTGTCCACTGTGAGTTTAGTCCATATGCGTAAATAGGTCGTCCAGTGAACATTATACAAGCGTTGAATTTCTTCACCGTGTGGCACTTGACTTATGGCACCGGAATAGAGACTGAGTTGTGTGATGATCTTCTGACCCTCGCGGCCGGGCAAAGCAAAGATGGGGAAGTGATGGTTGGACCGCCAGGCCCCCCCATCACCGAGATTCCAAACCGGTGAGTCGCCATCCTGCGGCTTATTGGTTGAATTGTTGGGCTTGTAGAAAATAAATGCCTTTGTCGGGCTTTGCAATGCCGAATTAAGGTATGCTTGAGTGCAATCGCTGCTGAACCAAGGGGCGATGGCGATGAGATTGAAGTTTGCCGGTGGCAAGTCCTTGCGGCGAGTAACATTTCGAGGGATGGAATCATATTGTTGCACATCGCAGGACGGAACAGAGATCACATCGGGCACATACAAAAGACCTTGGATTAAGCTGTCGTAGACCCCGGTGTTTCCGGTTGACAAGGTGGTCAGGTTGTTGTCGATGCGCTGTTCGTATGCGAGTTGGCCCTGCAGCAACGAGCCACGTCAGTCATCGATAGAAGCCTCAATTGCAGCCGTGTGTACCTACCGTTTGCTGTGAAAGATTCTGAAATATCGTTGAGGCGATGGTTCCTTCGCCGCTCCATCCTGGATTGCTAAACAAGAAGCTGAACAGTGTTAGTGACGTGCCATCTCAGGTGAGGCAGTGGAACCATATGTTTCCGTTCCTCCAAGAGCTGGCATGGATCGTGAGACTGGAGTTTGAGGCGATGCATACATGTTGTTTTGAAGATCTGTGAGCGCTACGTATTGTCAATCATTGATCTTAGAAACCCCGAAGGATTGGACCCCGCGCATTCCGAGACTCTGACAGAAGGAACAGAGAGCAGATGAGCGGTGCGTAAGCAGGGCCAGGGTAAGTGCTTAAATCGAATAAGAGACGCAGGAGCAACATACACATTCTTTCTTCAACTCATGTCTCGTCAAAAATGGCGAGGGGCGAACATTGCGGGCGATATGGCGCGATAGCGATTTGTATCGCCTTAGCCGACAATCAGCATTCCAAGGGCACAGGAAAGACTCTGGCCGCTTTTCTTGTGTAGTTGGTAGAAGCGCACGACGCGGAGTGGACAACGACCAGGGTGAAGAGTTGCCAAGAGTATCGAAGATTCCGGATGAAGTCGTTGGTTCTGACGTCCAAGGTTGGTGATGGTTGGAACGGGACATGAGAAAGCAGGCAGGCAGGGCAAGGAAAGGCAGGGGAACAGATGGGGGCCGGACGGAGACAAGGGCGGCTACGTCCTGGGGGGGGGATGATCGACGTTCAACGCAGCTCTGGCTGCCCATTGGATGGCCGTGAGACCTCGCAGCTGGCCACCGTCGTTGCAGGAAAGCGGGGCGACCGGTGGGCGCAGTTGTCGATGGTACTCACAGGGCAAGTGCGTCCGTCCGTCCGTCCGCCCGTCCCTTCCTTCAATGCTTCTCTTACACTCGAAATGCAGATCAGGGCATCTGGTGGCAGGTGCCAAAAGAGGTTGGTCTTGTCCGTGGAGTTATGCATACGACATGTGTGCACGGTTATCCGGCACATGTCTTCTGCCATCTGCCCCTGAAATCATGGTTCGGTAAGAAAGGGTGTCAACCTCTTACTTCGGCTTCGACGACAGCATTCTTTCGCGCTCGTGAGGATCCCCGAAGTTCTGGCCTTGTTTGCCCCCCCCCCCCCCCCCCCCCCCCCCCCCGCTTCACTCGACCCACCAGCTTCCGCGATCTCATTCCAGATCACGTTAATCGTCATGCTTTCCTCCTTGTTCAATTCGTGCTCGGAAGGTTTGGAGCTGCGCAGACAGCGTGGCGGCCCAAAGCAGAAAGAGTCCATGCAGGGTCATCCAGACGACACAGGCATCGAGCGCAGTTTACCCAAGGAGAAATAAGTCCTTAAATGGCGCGAATAGAACTGATTCGATATCGTGCCGGGCTGTTTGGCAAGAGAGAGCGACCCCCTGGTCGCCGACAGGCACTCTCGGCCGGCTTGGGGATCGCCATGTACCTTCCAGTTGCAAGTAGACCTCATGATACATGCAGTGTATCATCGAATTGCGTGCAAAATAGTGGACAATGGGGCTGACATGGATCCGCCACTGACCCGAGCGGCCCACAAGGCCGATAGACTGCGACATCAAGAAGCTGGTTCTCCAAGGCCCTTTCGTCGATGGATTATCCAGTACAACTCTGAACTTGCAAAATACCTCGAGCTCAGTGGGGGTCAGAAGAGGAGCAGACTCGAAGCATTTGCTCGGCCCAAGAAAACTCCCACCTCGTGACAGGGGCGGCTTCTGGTGAAATCTTTCCCGAGTTTTGACTACTGTCTCACCTTTGTGCACATCTTCCTTAACGACAAGCCAGCAGACATTCTCACTGATGCCAACAAATCTTCTGGATTCCCTCAACTACATCGACAGGTCTCCGATGGAGAACAGGGGGAAACCTGGAAAGGCCACGAGCCACTTCACGTCATCATCGGACTCGGCGTGTTCTCTTGAGGAAAGATCGGCAATTCGATGATGGAAGGGATGAGAATGCTTCCCCTCATTTGCCAGTGACATTGTCATCAGGACGACACGATCAGGTCCGGAAGAACCGGTTTACCAAATGTCATCATGCCAATAGGAGCCATCTCTTTTGCATGACTGCGCCTCCCCATCGCTGCAAGCTGCACCAACTAATTGTACAAATTGGTGTGCACGTTGCGCGGCCAGCGTCCACTTTCTCGGACAAGCCGCACATTCACATGGACCGACAGCTTCAGGTTGCGGCACAGAATTGGAAGAATCGGGGAAGCGGAAGCGCAGTCAAGACACCCGGTGCCAATTGAAATCTCATCAATCATCGGCCTCTTGTGCTCACCGCGCTTAAAAACTGCTTCAATGACGAGGCCGACCTGCCAATTGGACTACTAGACATCGGGTTGGACGGGCTTGTTGTAACCGAGCACCGGAATGCTTATCTTGCGCTTGCATGTAAAGGACCCCGGAAGCCTGGAGAGATTGACCATGCACCGACCGGGAGGTCGGTTGCGCGATTTGGGCAACACGGATGTCTTATCGCCGTGCGTACAGAGCGTGGTCAACTATTGCGACTGTAAACACCCACACGAGTATCCAACAATTCCATCGATATCGGGATCGTCCCCAGCTGTCAATAAACCTGGGTCCCAGGTGAAATGCTCTGCCAGCACCCGCAAGCGTTCCAAAGCGTCTAGTCATCCGGTGTGACACCAGCCGAGAGTCATTCGCAATCTGCGCAGCTTGCTTGCTGCTCGTGAAGCCCGAGTCTGAGTCTGGCCCGAGCATCCGAACCTACTATCGATGCTCGCCGGAGCGACGTGAATATAAAGATATCACTGGCATACTGACCGCAGGGGCTCACATAGTCCATACGAGGGCAGCCAATCATGCACCATCTTGGCCAAGAAGATGACTGAGACATTTACTCGCCCGCGCCGCGGATCGGGTAGTGTCTGGTCTGTCATCAGCAGGGGTGCTTGCTAGCTATCACACGACCAAGTCCACAGTCAAACGACTTTGACCGTCTTTTGCATGGGAGAGCGTTGCAGGCGACGGGTGAGCCACCTGAGGATGAATTGGGACGCCTAGATCGAGTTTGTTGAGTGATCTGCGTTCCCTCGGTGAAGGAATGAGGGATATGCACGCCACAGACATGCAGGAGTTTGCGCACCAAAGGGAGGGAGGGGAAGGAGGGGGAGGGGCCCTCCCCTCAGCTACGTCTCTCTCTTTGTGTACACTCGTCGGAGAGCGACGTATGACAGGCCGGACTCGTCCAGCCAACAGCTGTCAGACGTGCACAGTCCGGAGTTTGATCAGCAGTCCCCCCCCTCCCTCACCTAAGGCAGCACCTTCAAGGTTGGTGGCAGTTGAAGACAGCCCACGCCGAGCCGACGGGCTTTCTCGATACAGGGGCAAGGAATCTCGAGAGGCGCGCCGTCATGTCGACCGAGACTGATCCCTTTTTTCTGGTCTCAGGACACACAGCAGTGACTGTCATGCAGCAGTCATGATCGCATGAAGCTGGAACTGAGCCCAACGCCAAACGCGCCCAAAAAAGTTGCTCCACTGCTGCGTATGCTATCTCGTGGGCCGGTTTGGCGGCCCGATACGAGCTACTGCCGTCAGAGAAGTCTAAAACGAGACAAAGCCGGGCGGGCGGGGGAATAAGTGCTCGTTCGAGAAATGATGAGCAGTGGTTTACAAGGTGTGCACCACATGCGTAGGTACCTATGCATTCCAACTGGTCTATTTCGCCACCCCGCCAAGCCATGGAGGGCCCTTTCTTGGGTGCCGCATGGTGCTAACACTTGGCGGAGTGAAGCTCCCGAAGGGAAGGGAAGGGGTCCTGCCTGATTCACGGGCATATCCGCAGCCACTTCGAGATCCGAGCATAACGGGAGAGAGGGCACGCGGGCTGTCCATCCAGCCCAGCGGAAAGAGACGAGGAGGAGGAGGAGGAGGAGGAGGATTACATTGAACGATGAGCCTTGCATTGACGGGCATGGCATGACCGAGTGCGCGACCGTGCGTTGTCTTATCTTTCCGCCCCTCCCTCCTTGCATCGATTAATATTTTTTTTTTCTGGCCCAAAACTGCCCCCATCTGTGCAGAACGTGTAGGTATCGCGCGGCCGTTTCAGTCGAGCGACCGACCAGGCTGGCCCATCCGGAGGGGGCGAGAGGAGAGGGGGGAAAGGAGGGAGGGGGAGAAAACAAGCAAGTGAAAGGATCCAGTTGTCCGCATGTACTCCGTACTGCAGCGTCAGTTGCGCGCATCACGGGTTTGGTCCCCGATGCTCGGAACCAGTTCATGCCAATCGTGTGTCTCTCTTCTCTCTGCACGGCCCGAGGATGGTGGGTGGCGGCGGGGTGCCCGAGCGCAGGCAAGGCAAGAATGGAGGAAAATCCAGGCACACACGCTCAGCCGGGTTTGCAGCTACAGGGTAGCTAAGCCCTGGGTTTGCATGCGCTCTTTTTGTATTCATTCGTACGATGCGCGCACATCAGCCTGCGTTCTCGGGTGAATATCTCGATCGTCAGGCAGGCACATGACTAATTGCGCGGGCAAATTTGCCCGGCTGTCTACGATTGCGCGTCGTGTGTACTCGATGGTGATTGCTTGCCTTGTTTGTGTCGCCGTCTCGCGAGTGCGTGTTGAGTCAACACCTACCGGCGCATTTGATGCGTCCGTGGTATGTGCATAACTTCCTGCGGCATTAGCACGTCTAGGGATAAAAGAGGAATGAAGGAAGAGTCGTAAAAGGAGATAGAGATGCTCCTCCAAGGTCTCGCGTATCAGTTATCACGGTTTGTATGCACAGCGGCAAAATTTCCTCTCTTGGGAGGACGGCGCGTTGGGGAGAAAACAATCCTCAATGCACTCTCAGCTGACAGACAAACAAGGCGACCACTACCGCCAATATCTTCGTTACACACGCCCCACGCCTCTCTAATGCTTGTCTTCCTCTATATTATGCTAGGCCTCCATGCCCCAACGCATCATCGTCATCATCATCGTGACCCTTTTCGCCTCCTTTGATCCTGCCCCTCTTCGCGGCTGGAGTGTCTTCATCTCGTCGTCAGTCAGCTTCGTCATAACAGAATTTCCAGAACTCTGCTAGCCGCGCCCCTCCCCTCTCTGCTCTGCCACAACTCCTGGTCGTCTCCTGTTTCAGTAGCCGCTGCTGCCACCATCATCACCATAACCACCATTGTGACGACGACCATGGCGGTCCCGCCCGTAGCTGTCGTCCTCATATTCATCTCGTCCATGGCTGTCCTCATCACGGCCACCATAGCTGCTGCCATTGCCGCCGTATGATTCCTCGTTATGGCCATACGAGCTGTGGCTGCTCTGCTGTCGACCGTAACCGCCGTCGCCGTCGCCGTGCCCGCCATAGCTGCTATTCCCACCGTAGTTCTCCTGACGACCACCATAGCTGTCTTGGCGGCTGCCGTAGCCACCGCCGCCGCCGCCGTAGGTGCTTTCTTCTTGCCCGTACTCGGTCTCATGCCTGCGGCTGTGATGGCCACTGGCACCATAACCCTCATCGCTTCTGCCATAGCCACTATTCCCTCCGTAGCTTGATTCGTTACGCCCGCCATATCCCTCTTCGCTGTCGTCGCGGCGGCGATGCTCAGCCCGCCCACCTCCGTAGCCACCACTGTGACTCTCGTCGTCATCGCGCCGGTGACTGCTGTGCTGGCTGTTACCACCGTAGCCGCTGCTCTGCTGACTCTGACCGTAGCTGCTGCTTTCCTGGTGGCCATACGTTGTCTGGCTTCCGGCATACGAATCACTGTCGCCCCGACGGCTCTCATCACCCTTACCAAAGGCCTCGTCGAGGATCGAGCCGGCCTTGCTCAGGAAGCCGTCGAGCCTACTCTTCTTCTCCTGGGCCGGCGGATCGTGATCACCGGGCAGCTTGAGTCCAGTCTGCTGCTCCACAACGTTAGAGATGAGCCCAGAGGCGCCCTGGAAAATTGCATCGGCAGCTGCTCCGGCAATCCTGTTCTCAAGGGTATCCGGCTCGCCGTACAGCTTTCTCATTTTGAGCTTGCCAGTGCATCCGTGACCGTGGCCCGTATCATCGACTCCTTCCTTATGGTTCTCTCCCCTCATGACGCCTTCACGGGAGAGTGCCCGGCGGAAATAGTTGTGCTCATTTTGGAGGTCGCCCCACCACGACCTCACTTCATTGAACATGGCATTGCGCGCCTGAGAGACGCCGTCATGCCCAAGATTTCTCTGGGCAGGATGATGCAGAATGCCGCTGTTGATACGTTCACAGAGGCGGTCCACATCAACGCTGTCATCGTCGATGGCATCCATGATCTGAGGAACAACCCAGCTAACCATCTTTGCAGCAGTTCGACCAGCGATCTCATTCAGGATCTAACAAGACACATGAGTCAGCGCACTGACATGGCAGGCCGGCAGGGATATTTGTCGGGGACAGCTCTCCGCATACTCACGTTTGAGAAATGATCCTTGGACAACATGGAGTGGGTGGGATCAGTGGACCCATCATCATTGAAAACTACGTGTTGTTCCTCTTCGCTGCTCTTGATGACTTCTCCGGAGCCAGTCGCGAGCTCATTCTTGATCTGGCGAATCAGGGGGACAACAACGGGAGCCATGATGGAGAAGACGAATCGAGATAGCTGATCCTCCAGCTGCTCAATGATTTTGGGCAGGACGGGGATCTTCTCGACAGCCGATGTGATGCTCTTCATAATGTCATCATGAAATTCGATAGCAGGCATAATTTGCTTGTACACCTGCTGAACGTATTGCGTAAACTCCTCGGGATCCCGCGGTGACACCGACATATTTTCGAGCTGAGAATGTGCGGCATTGTTCTGGATCTCGTCAATCCGGCTTTCTTGGTTCTTACCACCGAAAATACCCGAAGGAATCTTGTCGAGAAGCTCACGGAGCATGCTGGTGTCCGAGTTCTTGCTGTCTTGGAGGGTGCCTTCCAATTCCTCTATCTCATTCTGCGTCATCTTGTCGGAGACTATGCGCCACGCGGTCAGCCACGCGACATCGATGAGCTGGGGATGCGTATGACATACCTTCACCAACGACGGAATGGAGAAAGTCTACACCGCCAAATGTTCCGGTGACGATTGGATAGACTTCGTGATCCGTGCCTTGAAGTTGCATGCGAGTGTTACGCCCAACATGGGGGAAGACGTCACGTTCACCCATCTCGATCAACGCCAACTCACAGTAGTTGCTGTGCGCCAGAAAGTCTGCGTTCAAGAGTCAGCAAACAGTCCTTGAGGCTGACGTGGACAACGGCTTGACTGATAGCTGCCGTAACAAGGCAGGGACTAGGTGAGGCGAGGAGAGAGGAGACGTACCCTCAAGACAATGAAGACCGGTTCCCATCAGTCTGAGGCACTCATAGAGATCTTGCTTGGGACCACCGTTCTTGTAGTTGCGGCCGAGCTCGATGCAGCGGGAAAACAAATGGCGCACGTGCTGAGCAGAAGTCATGATCCCAGCGCGCTCATTCGCAATGTAGTTCTTCATGCCGGACTCTGGGTCGATGGACAATTCCGTGTCCTCGTCGATGGGACCTCTAAGGCGACGATCATACTGCCTGGCATCCTGGTTGTCGGCGTAGTTCTTTGGATTGTCGATGTGGTCCTCGGGACGGTAGCAACCCAGCCGATCCGCGGTGACCTCGAACTCCCCGGAGCCATATCCAAAGGTCAAGAAACCCAAGACGCAGAGCAGGAGGCGGATGGCCTCTGCCGAGACGGACTTGACAGTGCCGACGTCAATGGCCTGAGAATAATCCCGAAGCCAGTTTCCGAAGTAGACCCTCGAAACCATGATTTTATTGAACTTCTTATGTTTCATGGCGCGAGCCATGGCCAAGGTCAGGAGCGCATCCTCAATGTCACCGTGCCGCCCTGTTGTCGTCGTCGAAGGGACAGTCGGTCAGCGATTGAAGCGGCTGCACACAGGCGACCCGAGAGGAAGAAATGAACCCTCCACTCACAGTTTTGGCCCTCGATCTTGGAAGTCGAAGCAATGTTGCCGGCTCCAAACGCAGCCGCCGGACTAGCTAGGGCGAGGAGGATGATGAGCCCCAGTATGAGACCACGATCTTTGCAGTCGATCATGGTTTCCAGTGAGCGCAGACGGGGAAAGCTTGAGTCAGGTCAGATGAGCCGGCAAACGCGATAGTCGTTGCTGAGATGAGAATGGAAGACGTCGTCGATGATGAAGGCGATCAAAGTTGTAACAGGAGAGCGAGATGTGAAGGAGTGGTAATGAGAATGATCTAGTGAGTACCGAATAAAAGATGATCTCCTAGGAAGTTGCAGATTGAGACATCAGACGATTCGGCGAACACGGTGGTTGATTAAAGGAGCTGAGAGGAGGGGCAGTGAAGGAGGGGCAGAAAAGCCGTGTGGATTTAAAGCAGGAATGACGTTCGTCCGGGGTGCCAGAAGCCATGGCGTCTGGTGGGACGTGGTTCTGCTTGCAAATGAGAAAGCAGCACATGCAAAAGTGCTTTGATCAACCGGCTAGGCATGGGGGCGGTGGGTGACGGGGGCCATCTCGCACATCATGCTCGCGACCTGCTGAATGAGGTTGCTACGCGACGAAGCTCTCTTTGCCAAGCATGACCGACCCTCTCGACGCAGTTTCTATCTGGGAATTCCGCTCAATCGACCCAGCCTGGGATCGTTGCCTGACTTGATCTCCTTGTTCCCAATGCTCGCGTGCCGCGTTCGCAGGCCGATGATGTCAAAGCCCCCCCGCTCCCCTCTTGATGTGGGAATCCCCCCCCCCTGAGCCCCAACCCGGCCCCAGCCTTGGGTCCCAATGACGCGCGGCTGATGGCCAGCCAGAGGCATGAGGCCGTCAGGACTCTTGGCGTGCGGCGAGCTGTGTCATACTCTAAAGGTCAGCCAGGCGCAAACGCGTGTATCACGCATTTTGAATACAACGATCCTATCCGAAGATATCTGGTCTCGCTCCGCTGCAGCACGAGGCACGGGGACCTTTGATGAAGATGGCACGTCTTCTAGTGTTTTCAAAACGGCCGGCCGTTGGGAAAAAGGTATCGGACGCGCCACAGAGCCCGAAACATTTGCTTGAGCTAGACACAATACGACTGTGGTCGGTAGCTGCAAGCTAGCACCATACAAAGAAAAGAGAATCGACCAAGCTTAAATTTAAAAATCTCAACGGACATGGCCTTTGTGTGAGCCAATGGCAGGCCGCAGTGCCGTGGTGGTGTCGAGACACAACCAGGGCCAGCCGCCAGCCCCGCCCAGGTCACAAAGCGAGAGGCCATATATGAAACAAGCAAGCCACAGGGTCTCTCGCTGTGCTCTGAAACGGTTGTATGCATCGCAGCCACGGAGCCCGCCGTCTGGTTCGCACCCACACGACTTGTGCGTCCATTAGAATGACGAGAGACGTGGTCGGGAGGCCAAGACGGGAAAACGCGCCACGGCCCATCTGGAGATGATGCTCTATTTGATGTTCATGGCTCCTCGTAGTTCAACGGCCTTTCAACTTTCAAGGGTGAACCGACATTGAATGGTCGGGGCGGGCGACGCGAATTTATCCGCAGGGTGCGCATTGTGTTTTTGCAATGCGTCGCAATGCAAACATGTTGAAAAGCACGGGAAGCTGAGCAGCCGACGTCCGGCGTCAAACCAGGCGGCAACGTTGGTGAAGCTCCGCCGCGGCATAAGTTGAGAGGTGGCTGATCACAGTCGAGCCGTCGCGGCCGCGAAAGGGTTCACAGGAAGGGTTTACAGGGCCAGTTCTACTTTCCTACAGTCTTGTTTCGCTCTGTACTGCCGCGAAGTCCCTTCTCGCAAGGGCGCGATACGACGACACCAAAAGGTAGGCTGCTGTAAATGAGCTGACTTTGCCCGCAGTGGGAAGAGAAACAGGTGTCCCGCCAGTCGCGTCGGATCTTGGACAGGCCAGTGTCCGGTCCTGCGTGGCCATGAAGGCAGAGGCATCGCCCAACTATCGCGATACGGGCGCTGCACAGACTGGCCGGCTCACCTGAGCAGAACCGGCAACGGTGGGAAAAAGATTGGGCACAGGCATGCGGTGGAACGTGCTGTCGGTTCTTGCTCAAGGCGCCCCTCCCCAACTTGGACAGGTGAGCGGCTCCGCTGTTGTGTGGTGTGGTTTCGAGCCATTATCTGTGCTCGCCCGAACTTCCGTTCTCCTGGGCTGCAGTGGGCGATGGCCTCCCCCCCCCCTCCTCTCCCTCCTCCCCCCGTGCTGAAATGTACACCCGATACCCCGAAGGCGCTGGAACGACCAGCAGCGATGTTTTGGCTTGCTGAGCGCGCCGGACTGCCGTTGGCGGGGCGTCGTTGTGCCACCTTACCAAGACCGGCGGTCAGGTTCACCATTCAGTGAAACCCTGGTCGAACGATGCATCGCTACGGCTTGAGACAGCAGTGACTTTAGCGCATCGCTGAAGGAATCTGTCCACGGCGCGAATCCATGCTAGCAGCAGGATGGAGGGCGACAGGGAGAGGCTCTCAGACCGCACGAGGACACTGCCTGCGTGCCTGCCACCTCTCAGAAAGAGAGACGTCGAACATGGCAGGCCCGGTGCACTCGATATCAAGTAACAGCCTCCGCGCCCAAACTTTGCACTCGTTTCGATCCTGGTCGAGTTTCCAGTGAAAAAGGCTGCAAAAACATCAAAGTCCAAAGTGAGAAGCACTCGGGACAAAACTGTGCGAAGACCGAACTGTAGGGGAACAAACGGCGCAACAGATGGCAGACGAGATGTCGGTGTTGTAATGCGGCACACCTGCTGCTGGGAAGAGGGTGGTGAGGCTCGCTGGATGTGCGTCACTGCATTGGTTGCGGGAGTCCAGCACGCACGCAGCGCGCGAGCGGGCAGGTCATTCGACCAAAGGGCGAGAACCTGGCTGGGCCGCTTTCCCGGGGCAGCGAGAAGGGCGGCGACGCGCACTCACAACGACGACGACGACTAGAATCTGGCTGGTGCCAAGCGCCTCCGCCAAAGAAGTGTTCCACAGGCACGACGTGTCGGGGGAACACGGCGGCTACGTGCGCGGAACCCGTCATCGTTTCCAGCGACAGCAGAATCAGTCACGGCGGGCGGGCAGGCGGGCAGGCAACCGAGGGCGAGCACCTCCTGGGCGACACTGCAGTGCGGAAGCGGGTCCTGATGGCTAGCCTGCCTGCGAGACAGCTAAGAGGGGAGCGCGCGTCGGGCGCATCTGTGTTGATGTCGCGGAGGATCTTGGGCCCGAGGAGGCCTGGCAAAACGGGTGACGGTAGCGACAGCGAGCACCTCGTCCAGTCCAGTCCAGCACCTCGAGGGCAGAACCAACCGGCACGGCGCAAGGCATCCAAGGAGAGCAAACAACCCCGCCCGAGGCCTGCTGACCAGTCAGGGCGCCGGATCAATCGATCCAGGCCCTTGGGGCCGCCGCACTCTGCATGCTGCGCAGCGCAGCACCCACACACAGCACCAGGCCACCACCCCTCCCCCCTCCTCTTCCCTGTCCCCCTTCCCGCTCTGCCTCTCAGTTTTCTCTTCCTCGAGCTGCTGGCTGATTGCGCGCCGGCGCCAGAGGCTCAGCAATCCTACATATTTGGCGCACCACCCACAACCCCGCTGCCCAACCCCCCGAATTTTTTCTCCCCATCACTCTCTCTCTTCTTCAGCGTGTCGCTCCCCAAAGGCACAGCCCAGCGTCCCCGCCCCAGATCAGCGTTCCCCCCTTCCCCCATCACTGGAAGAAAAAAAAAAAAACCTAAAAACTCTTGCTTCATCCACCATAGGATCCCCCCCTCTTCCGCCTATAATCCTTCCCACCAAAGGATCGCCAACGCGCAGTGAGTCGTGCACGCTACAAACACCAAACCAGCGCTCCGTCTCCAGCGCGTCTCCTCCAGAGGATCAGGTCGCCGCCAGCACCAGCACCAGCGCCAGCACAAGTAACAGCATCGGCACGGGCACCAGCGCCAGCAAAATCCCACATCATGCCGCGCCAGTCCAAGAAGGCAGACGACAAAAAGATCGCCGCCGCCGTCGCCCCAGCTCCCATGATTCCCACGCCGGCCGTCGCAGCCGCCGCTGGACTCATCCCTCAGCCTCCCATTCCCATCGGCGTCCCGCAGCGCGTTGTTGACAATGAGAGCTTCCTCCGCGTCCGCGATTCGGTACGTTGAGCGAATAGCTTTTTCACCTTGCACCTTTTGCTTCTAAACCCCATCTGATCTGACTCGCTCGGATCTACAACTTTTTCCTCCTCTTTTTGCCCTCCCCGTCCTTTGACAACACCTGTCCAATGTTGGGCTCGCATGCACACCGGCGCAGTTTGGAGCCACGCCTCCCGCTTCAATCACAGCATTCGCCCAGCATGCGCAAACAAACACAGCCTCGCAGTCAACCCATACCATTGCCCCTCCTCCCCTCCAGAACCACAGCTGTGCTCAGAGACGCGCCGCGGCCATCTCAGGACTCGGCCCGCCTTTGTTTACATTTGGCCCCGCGCCCGCGCAGCGCTCACCGGCGCGTCGTGCAGGGGTTCTGCCCGGGGAGCTTCTGGAGCATGAGCTTGATTGAACCTGAGCTCTGAGTGAGCTCTAGCTTGGGCCCTCGAGCTGGCTCTCGGCCGAGTGGCCTAGCCTGCCTGCCTGCCTGCCTGCCTCTGCTGTTCCGTCATCACTGCTTGTCGCCCTTGCACCGTCGTACACGCAGCATTTATAAGTTGTTCTTCGCCCGTTTGCCCACACCATGCACCACACACGAACCCGCACCTCACTCACCATCATGAGCAATGTGAATCTTCGGTATGCTAACTCGCCTCCCGTCACAGGCTGTTGGCCGCCTGACAACCATCCTGGAGCTCTTGCGCTCATTCACGCAGGACTACATCCGTCAGACCAACTTGCTTCTCGGCGAACCCACGGCCGAGGGCCAGGGTGATTTGCTCAGCTCTTTCGAGACCGCGGCCGCCTCTCTCATGATGCCCGTGGCTGCCGAGCTCGCTGTGCCTGCCGAGGAAAAGAAGGAGCGCAAGAAGCGAACCCATGATCCCAATGCGCCCAAGCGTCCCCTGACCCCGTACTTCTTGTACATGCAGCACGCCCGGTCCATCATTGCCAATGACCTGGGCGCCGAGGCTCCCAAGGGCGCCGTCCAGGAGGAGGGCCAGCGCCGGTGGGCGCACATGTCGGTTTCCGAGAGGAAGGGCTGGAACACGGCCTACCAGTACAATTTGCGTCTGTACAATGCCCGCGTCCACTCGTATAAGAATGGCAATCCCATGGCCAAGAGCATGAGCGACGACGAAGCCCTCAAGTACGCCGAGGAGTTTGACATCCCCATGCCGTCCATCAAGGACGATGCTGTTGCCGATGCCCCGGCCAACGACCATGATGCCATCGCCGAGCAGCTGCAGGACGAGGCCAAGACCCCTAAGAAGGCGGCTCCCCGCAAGCGCAAGACTGCCACGCCCGCTGCCGACACCACCATTGTCGAGCCCGTCAAGGCCACGCCCGCCAGCCCTGACAAGAAGCGGAGGCGAACGTCGACCAAGGCCCCCGAGGACAAGGAAGAACCTAAGAAGTCTGGACGGAAGAAGACAAAGAGCTCTTAGTCTCTTTCCGCTTTTCGTCCTTTGCCGCCGCCGCCGCCGCCGCCGCCGCTGCTTGTTGCCTCTTGCGAATGCATCCACTCGCCTCAGTTCACCTTGTATATCATATCGTCTTGGCTTGCACGATGCCAGACTGTAGATGCGCTATTCTTTGTCAGGGAGGCCCGCACGTGACAGTGTCCCGGTCTGCGGTCAGCTGGCACGACTCGCTTTACTCGCCTCCATCATGGCAATGCAGGTGTCTCTTATCGAGACTCTCACTTCCACCTCGATCCAGAACACAGTTGACCCTTTGAATTTGACGGGCCCCCTTAGTGGCCCGACGCAGCTGTCTGTCTCCCCCCCTTGTTGATGTCTGTGTCGGAAGAGAAAAGAACCGACGAGCAAGATGATCTCGTGGCTTTCCTGTTCTTGTCTTTTCTTGCTTGCTTGCTGAGCGCAGTTACGAAAAACCATGACTTCCATCTTTTTCTGATCGCTGCCTCATTTTTACCTGTTTTGTTGAGCAGTTGAGAGAGAACGAGATGGCTGAAAGAGTCGAGTTGAACAATGAACAAAGGGAGGGAGACAGATGGAGGGCCAGCCGTGCTGTGGCTTTGATGAAGCAGGGGAGGAACATGTTGATTCTTGTTGGTTGTGCCACTACCACATGACGCACGTGTGGGATGATATCTGGCGGCCCTTTGCTCTGCTTTTTTTTTTCAATACTCTGTCGTGTTTGATGGATTGGCGGGTGCGGGACGGCTGGGCTGTGTATCTAGGCTGCGTTGACTGTTTGATCCTGCGATGCCGTAATGAAATCAATGACGATACTCTCAATCAACCATCTACTCTGCTTGGCAAGGCTTGCCTGAATGAGTCGCTTGCGCTTCCTCCCTCCCCTATCCCTGTGTGGTCGTGCTTTTGCAGAATTCACCGAATCCTTTTTCTTTCCCTCTTTTTTTTTTCTCTAAAAAAAATGTCCCTTGCATCATTTTGATGATTAATCATATTCATCGATCAGCCTTTGCTGGTGTGTGTGTAAGATGTGTGTGTGTGTGTGTGTGTGTGTGTGAGAGAGAGAGAGAGAGACGTATGCACGTATCTTGTTGCAGTGCAGTATGGGGGGCCATGGTCACGTCAGCCGTGCATAGTCCGATCGAGGCAGGCCCATCCACCGGGCCCGTCCATGCATGGCATGGCATGGCTCGCTGGTTTCACAAACCGCTGTGAGTGCGCTGTCCCCCCCCCATATCACAGTGTGCCGACAACAAAACGCCTCCGTTGCTTTGGTACGTTGGCCTGTAAGTCTATGTGTGTTGGATGGGTGCAAGTGTAGAATCCCTCGTCCTCCTCCCGTTCACAAAACTCTGTTCATTTCATCCTTCTTGCCAATAAACAGCTGAATAAACGAACGAATAAATAAATAGAAAAAAAAAAAAAGTCTTGCTGGAATCTTTCCACTTTCCTCGCTTGTTTTCCCCCCCTTTCAAGGTGAAGCGTCCCTGCCATGTCAAGGCCGAGCAAGCCACTTCGTTTCCACGGCGCTTGCGAGAGCCATTCGCTCCTGTTCCCCAGAATGTACGGTACGGCTGGCGCAGCTTATTTGTACGAGGATCCTTATTGCCGTCTTCTGCCTTACATGATGATCAGCGGAGCGGCATCTTGGATACCTCCCGGCACTTTGCTCTCGGCGTGCCATGACGAACCTCTGTAGGCCAGTGGTCGGTCATAGGCAATGCGATGTCATTCAATCTAGTGGCAAAGACACTCTTGTGGCAACCCCTCTCAAAGCCCGGATATTCAGGCCGGGCGTAGAACATTGCGGCAGTATCTTGACAATCTGTTGGAGCATGCCTGGACGAGCCAAGCCATTTTATCTGACAAATTGACAGTGCTGACCGTCAGAATCCAGAGGCCGCTCACAGCGTCCAAGCGCCCCTATGCTTATCTTGGACGAAATATGGTAGCTCGATCCGCCGCTCCAGTCCGGATTAAAGTCTCCAAAATATACTGCTTTGCATGGATATTGCCGCTGAGTCCGCACATCGAGTTTTAAAGTGATGATAGACTGGCGCCTCAAGTCCAGATCTTGCACACACACAGAACTATGCATAATCGTAGCCTCCGATGCCGCGTATTCAAACTCCCAAGATTAATGCATCGAGCATCCGAAGTGAGGCGCTAGTACACGTACCAAGCCTGCGTCAATGGCAGCTCATCCGCCGGCTCCGCCGCGCACACTTTCCCATCCGCCTCAACGACATAGCTCTCCGGATCAACCTTCATCTTGGGCATGGCATCGTTGAGTTGCATGTCTTTTTTGCCGATTCCCCTACAGTTGCGGACGGACTCCACGCGGCTGCGCAGATTATACGAGGCGATTGTGCCCGAGGAGATGGATGCTTCCGAAACCCAGAGGATCTTGGACGATGGCACGAGCGGTGCAAACATAGGCCGACCAATGGTCGGTTGAATGGTGGGAATGGACCCGTTGGCGTCGCCCTGATACGGTGCCAAAGCGAATCAGCGACCTCGTGTGCCACGTGCGTGGATGTCGGGAAGAAGAACGTGGAAGGAAGGGCGGGAGGGGGCGCGACTCTACCGAAGCCCGAGGAATAAAGGTATAGCAAAGGCGGGAGACAGATGATAAGAAGACAGTATAGACGAAGAAGATGTATATCATAGAAGATCGAAGAAAGGCATTGATCAACTCTGAAAGAAGAAATCGAACGCGAAAGGGAAAAGGGGGAAAAAAAAAGGGAAAGGAAAGACTGGAGAAAACAAGAGAGGCAGACGCAGGAAACATACCATCTGCGCCCAGGCAATGAACCCCCCTTTAATCACCATCGACGGCTTCGTGCCGAACCACGCCGGATCCCAGAGCACCAAGTCGGCAAGCTTGCCCACCTCAATGCTGCCAATGAGGTGGGAAAAGCCCTGCGCCAGGGCCGGATTGATGGTATATTTGCTGATGTACCGCCTGACGCGGAAATTGTCAGCCTTGCCGCCGCCGTATTTCTGATCCTCGGGCAGCCTGCCTCGCTGCGTCTTATTCTTGTGCGCCGTGTTCCACGTCCGAAGTATGACCTCGCCACAACGTCCCATAGCCTGCGAGTCGGAGCTCATTATGCTGATGGCACCCATGTCCTGGAGCACGTCTTCGGCGGCAATGGTCTCTGCGCGAATGCGTGACTCGGCAAAGGCCACGTCTTCGGGTATGTTCTTGGACAGGTGGTGGCACACCATGAGCATGTCGAGGTGCTCGTCGAGCGTGTTCTTGGTGAATGGACGTGTGGGATTCGTCGAGGCCGGAAGGACGTTGGGGAGCTCGACGACGGAGATGATGTCTGGCGCGTGGCCGCCGCCTGCGCCTTCGGTGTGGTAGGTGTGAATGGTGCGGCCTTTGAAGGCGGCGACAGTTTGTTGAACGAAGCCAGACTCGTTGAGCGTATCGGTGTGAATGCAGCATTGGACGTCGAGCTCGTCGCATACGTCGAGGCATGAGTCGATGGCGGCCGGCGTGGCGCCCCGGTCCTCATGAACCTTGAGACCGCATGCTCCCGCAACAATCTGCTCACGGAGGGCCTCAGGCGACGAGTCACATCCCTGGCCAGTAAATCCGAAGTTGAGGGGAAGGGCGTCGCATGCTTGCAGAATCTGCCGGATGTGGTTCTTCCCAGGTGAGCACGTTGTTGCACTCGTCCCGGCGCTGTGTTTGCAAGACACGTCAGTTGACGACGGCCAGAAATGACGCAACGGTGGTGTGAAACAGACAAGAACGAACTGCCGACGGAGACGCATGTGATAAGTTACGACGACCAGCGACTAACCTTGGGCCTGTTCCGCCTCCTAGAAAAGTGGTGATACCTGAAGCCAGCGCCTCGTTTGCCTGCTGCGGACAAATGTAGTGAATATGCGTATCTATGCCGCCGGCTGTCACGATTTTGCCCTCGCCAGCTACGACGTCAGTGCAGCTGCCGACTATCATGTTGGGAGACACCCCATCCATGACGTCCGGATTGCCAGCCTTACCGATGCCAACAATCAGACCCTCCTTGATGCCGATATCTGCCTTGTAAATGCCGGTCCAGTCGACAATGAGCGCATTCGTCACGACCGTGTCCAGCGACTCTGCATCAGACCTCCCTGTCGCCTGGCCCATGCCCTCCCTCAGTGTCTTCCCGCCACCAAACTTGCACTCGTCCCCATACGAAGTCATGTCGCGCTCAACCCGGATCCAGAGGTCCGTGTTACCCAGCCGAACCAGGTCACCCGTCGTGGGGCCGAACATGGTTGCATATGCGGAGCGGTCCATCCGGAACACGTCGATATGGGCAGCGTCGCCCCCGGCATCCGAGTCCCTCTCGTGTGCGAAGCCGGCCCTTTGGAGGTTAATCACGATCTCTTCGGCCCGCCAGAGCTCCACAAGACCCGAAGCCAAGTTGTTGCCGCCGCGGATAACCTTGTTGCCGCCGATTTCGACCAGCGTCACTGTCTTGGTGTCACCAGGTTCGAAGCGAACAGACGTGCCCGCTGGGATATCTAGCCGGTAACCGTAGGCCAGCTTGCGGTCCATTTCGAGCTGTGGGTTGACTTCGATGAAGTGATAATGCGAACCGACCTGGATCGGACGGTCACCCCTGCTCCTCACCTTGATCCGTCGCCTTTTGCGATTCTCGTTCAACGCGACTGACCCCTTGACGGCAATGACCGCGCCAGGGTGCTGTTTCAGGGCATATTCGGCATCCGGGGGCAGAGGGAAGGCATCAAGATCCGGGACAGGCAAGAAGCTGCCGTACAGAGCGCGTTGCAAGTCTCCGTCATCCGTCGAGATGGGATTGTGGACTGTGACGAGGTAGGTGCCCATGGGGAATGTCCCCTCGACCTGGATCTCGCGGAGGGTGGAACAAACGGCTGGGAGAACGTGGCGGCGGCCTAGCATGGTGGCGCCGAGCTGCATGAGGTCGGCGACGGTATGCTTACCATCGCGAATCAGCTCGTGGAGGTTGTTGGCGATGAGAGCCTGCAGCGGATCATTAGTCCCCCCTCATCTAGGTTGTCAGGTACTGCATGCGAAGGCTGTTGATCGTTTGGGAGCTGGAGCGACACCGAAAATTACTGTGTGGCATCAGGATCATACCGTGGCCTCGGAATGATTGAGTCGGACGCCTCTCGCCAGTCTGCGCTGCGCGAGCAGGCCGAGCTGCGAAATGGCGAGCTTATCGAGCTGTCAAGAGTCATCACAGATGAGCCAATGGATTCTCTTCAAGAAGCCACGAAAGTGGACGAGAGGAACGGATGAGTCTTATGAGAGTCACGAGCTCGATCCGTGCCATGATCAGGTATGGCTTACTTCCTTGGGCGAGAGGAACATGATGACCAAGCTCTCGGAGCTTCGAATAGCTCTGCCTCGCGTTCGTCTCAAGAGCTTTGCGAGCCCCACCAGATCGGTCTGCCGAGACGCCCAATCGTGCCGTTACAGTGCAGATCGAGGAAAGACGAGGTTTCAATCTCAGATGACAGCCCAGGTGACTTCGACCAGGTGGCGGGTGCCGTTCACACAGGTAAGCTCCTCTGAGATAGCTCAGAGACAAAATGACCAGCTGCGTGACCTCATCTTCTGGGGTGAGTAAGCCGCCGCGCGATAAGGCCCGGCCCTTTTCGAACACTTTGTGGCATGATGGACCTTATCGGGGGCCTTGACGGGGGTGTGAGTGCCAATCCAAAGAGCCCCCCTCCCCTCCCCTTCCCCCCCGGGCGGCTCCTTCCCTGCTTCCCTGCCGACACCGCAAAATAGCTCGCCAAGACTGCGGGGGAGAGTCAGACAATCAATCCGACCTTGAACCCATACGGCCCAGAACCGGGATGGGACCCTGCGTGCCTTTCAGGCGCCCCGCCCCTTTATCGGCGTGGAACGACGGGCCGCTGCGAATCTTGCCTGGATCACTTCGATTGTCGCCGTCAGATCTGCACACCACACTGCGTTTGCTGGGGCATGCATATGCATTCGCAATTATCAATCACGAGGGCCTCGATCATGCAGGCCGACCATCTGACATCTGCGGGTGCCCGCCAAATCATGTTCTCCTGCCAACAGTCCGCTGTTGCTGCACCAGAGGATGGCACAGCGGGCCTTTGAAAAATACTATATATTACGTTGAAACGAACAAGGTGAGCATCTTTCCCAAGCCCCCAACTCCTTTGCGCCGACACTCCATCCTCGCTGAAACGCCTGTGCATGAATCAAAGAATAGCGGGATGCTATATACCAAGATAACGTGAAACGCTGTACCCCCCTTGAATCATGTCTCGCAAAGAAACATCTCCGTAGCCATGTTTTCGTTCGCTGAATACTTGTTGTGCGAGACATTCGAGACTATACATGTCGTGTCATGAGTCGATCTGCCTTGACCTTCCTTTATTTTTCACTCTTCCTCGACCTCTTCATCCCATTGCTTCTTCTCCCGCTTGATCAGTTCCGACATATCAGCGGGCTTAAAAATGGAGCTTTCAGGATCCGATGACCGGGGTACTTTGTGCAGACTCGCGTTGTCAAAAACCGGCCCGACGGTGTCTATCCAACGCTTCCGACGTTCCATTAGCGTCTTCGTCTGGTCTCCTATGCCGGGTCGCGCTGTGCCGGCAGCGCCGCCAACAAAGTGACTGCCTCCTCCAGCACCGCCAGGACGTTTCGTCTTCTTGTTCTTGCCCATAGTGCGAGTGCGCTTGAGGTAGGCAGCCTGGACTTGGGAGTCGAGATCCTCGAGAATAGTTTGGTATTCCTGATGCGCCATCCGCTCGTGCACGAGCTCGGTCAAGCGAGCTTTGCGGGCACCGTTGATCAACATTTGCTCTTTCAGACGCGATTGCAGCAGACGAAGCCTCCCCGCGACCTCGTCGTCGTAATGCCCGTCATACTCGCCCTCGAATTCCTCCTGGGGCAAGAATCCGATATGTCGCAACTCTTGCTTGAGACGTTCGTCGACTTGGGCATAGTCCAATTTTGGATGCGTCGCCTTCTTCCACGCCTCTGTGGAGGATTCCGCCATATATGTAGCTGGCGGATGTGGGCTCGGATTTTCCTCCCCATTATGCTCATCGCCGTTAACATCGCCGTTCATGGAAACATCGCCGTTAGTCATACCATTAGTCACTGGCTTGTCCTCGGATCCTTGGGAGCGGCCTTCTAGTCGGAGCAGCTGCAGCACCCGTGATGCCAGCGGACCTGTTGACAAGGCGTCGGTCTCACCAATACTGTCGCTCATGTTCTCTATATTGCCCCTAGGCTGGTTAGGAGACAGCTTCTCGCGACCTTGCTGCGGCGAGTCGACCGACATGGTTCCGTCCTCTTCCGCCCAGACTTCGGTATAATGTCTCTTTCCCCGCTTCGGCATAATGAAAGGTGTGACCCGGTCGCCACGTTCTCGCAGGAAAGCCAGATCCTCCTCTGAAAAGGGCCTGAAGTAGGGGTCGATGTATGTTGAGAATGTGGAAAAGTTGATCTGACTTGTAGGTTTGCTATTGCTAAAGTCGTGATCTGGCGGATCGCCAGCAATGAGATTGGCAAGATCGTTTTTAGGATAGACCGCCACAGAGTATATTTGCTTCTTCTCTTCATCCGACATGCCTTCATAGACAGGCCGAACCTCGTAAACGGTGGGGTCTGGGAACGTTGATGGGTCTTCGCCAAAGGTTTGCGCCGCAGGCATCTGTCGTTTTGGAGGCGCTCCATCGTCCTCAGAGCTTGAGCCCTCGTCATCCTCTCCTTCTTCATTTCTCTCATCCTTCTTTTCCGTTCTGGCTTTTTTGTCGACTCCCGTAGTCGATGGCGAGCCAGCCGCGACTGGCGACAGCGATGAGCTCGCAGAGTCCGCCCTCGAATGTTTCCGCTTCGCTTCTTTCAGGGGCGATGACTGATCTATATGTGTAGCTTGTAAGCGCAAAGTTGCGGAAGAAACGTGGTGCCACCTCTCTGGCACCGCAGGCAATACGGCTCGGTTCGAGGGAAATGCCTACCGTCTTGCGCCTGGGAATCTGATCCTTTCTTTTTCTTGTGTTTTGACCTCTTTGCTTCCTGCTCGCCATCTATGCGCATATCATAATCGTCGGGTCGCTTTTTTCGCTCGTCCGCGAGATGTCGCATGCCTCGGTCGTAGAATGTGGATCGCTTCTCCATAATGTTCCCCAAGTTCTTAAGTTTCTCGAGCATCGCATCGACACTCTTGGAATCCGGGACCGTCGCATTGATAGCGCTTTGATCGACGATGTCATCGTATACCAGGTTGCGGAAGAGGATGACCCTCGTGTTCAGATAGTCCGGGTCATAGAACTCTTGTGGAGGTAAGCTGGCGGGAGGCGCAGGCGCTGGCGTGGAATTACGGCTCTGTTTTGGCATCGCGGCGGTGTTTTTCTTGCCGGAGCCAGCTTGGCTCGACCCAGGAGCCATGCTGGACGTGACGGTGAAGATCCTGTGGTCTTACATGGATGATCTTGACGCGGCAGGGGCAAATCGCTGATGAAAAAGGCTCGTCACGAAGCAACATAGTCGCATGTCGTGTCGCGCCTGCAATTGGAGAGTGCAGCCTTGTGATTGGTTTTGGCTGCATGGGGTAGCGAGGTCTGATGCAGGCGGAAGCGGATATTGTATATTCCGGACGAGGCGTAAAGGAATCGTTCGGGCGGGGGCACTGCATTTCCATTAGTGATTCCTAGTAACTGCCCTGGTGAAAGATCCGATTGCATGATCACTTGACGCCCATGACGAGTTTATGGATTTGGTAAATAAGGCGTCAGTCGTTGTACGAATCTGCTCATCTCTTTGTCTCTATCCTTGCTCGGATGCATTACGCGAGCGGCTGCAGACTGAGGCGCAGGCGTTTTGCAATAGAATCTTGCCAGCACTATGAAACTGAGGCTCCACAGCGCAGAATCCTTCCATAAGGTGTTCAACAGGGAGATGATGCGAGTTTTTCTTCGCCGCTATGGTTTATTAACTAAGATTTTTCAACTCGAGTCCAAACTCGTGGATATTCGCCTACCCAGCTTGGTGTCATTGGGTACCTTAGCCAGTGCCGCAACGCGAGAGCCAGCATGTGCGGCGTTGGCAGTGTCTCATTGGCACCCGACGTCGAGCCAATCGCAGGCCGCTTGCCCCTCTTGAGGATTCAGGCCTACGACGTTCCCAGAGAGGCAGTTCCTCGACACCCCACCTCTTCCTGCTTTACGTGTCGCGCCCATTTGAGGACGCTTGAAACGGCAATAAGAGAAGTTGATACCGATGGCTGCTATTGACAGTGGTTGGTCAAGGTCCTGGAACAGGAAATCGAGCAGATGACAGCCTGGAGGTAGGTCAAAAACGGATGACCTGGGAGACAATTTGGCGATGATGTGATTGTGGTCATCCGTAAACATGCTTGCAGGTACCAATAATAACGCAAATCCCGACATTAGCATGCTTGGGTGTAACCTACTGACGGCTACTTAATTTGTTTCGGCCGCCACTCCCCCTCCTCTGCGCAGATGCCAGATACCCTTGCTTCCGATCGACGTGAGCACGAAGCTCTGCCCCTCAAGACAATTGGCCCATCAAGCTCAACGCTTTGGCCGACTAGCTCGCGCGTCTTTCGGAGGCACCTTGGCTGGCCATGTGCTCCAGCCATTGGTTCACGCGTTGCCGGCACCCCGTCGGGGGCCGCCATGGGAGACGGAGACCCGCATGACGATCCTGGGGATCGATTGACTGACCGGTGGGCTTCGTGGGGCCATCTCTTGAAAGGCGAGGAGGCTCTGTATAACAATATGTGCCCGACTCACAAGTCGACTGTCCGGCAGCTGCGCATCTTCAAGGGTCCCGAGGTCGACCAATTGTTGTACCGTTGGGTGCCAATTGCCACACGCGTCGCCGCTTCTACCCTGCCTCCGCGTTGAGTTGGGTCCGAAAACTTGGCTTCAGTCAACCTAGACACCGCGGGATTCATCATGCAGTATTACGTCGGAGTCCCTTGTTTCCTCCATGTCTCGTTCGGCAATGCTCAATCGGCCAATTTGGCTTGACTGACAGCACCATGCAGCCCGCGTGTACCACACACACACACACACACGAGTACACGCCCACACACCTCTGCATATGTCTTCCCCGTCTTTGTGATGCCCCATACTATGCCGCCTCTGCTCTAGGTGTTCGTTCCACTCAGCGTTTACTGTTTCTAGTTCGTAGACTCGGCGGGACGTGTGTGTGTGTGTGCGCTTCATGGATCACCCGACGTCCCTTCTTTCCACTTTCAGAGGAGGCGTACGCGGTTGACAATTTCCGTCACGCAAGGTAGTATAAATATTTCCCAAGTCCCGTCCCCTCTCGTGCTTCATTCCCCTCCCCCTCTCAATTCAGCTATCGTTTTCAACCTCATTGTCATTCCGGTATCATTTCGAACGCTCAGTCAATCTCAAACTCGACGCTTTCTATATAGTCCCATTGTACTCGTACAATGAGAGACTACCATGGCTTTTCTTGTACGGATCATCCCTCCTGGCGTGGCTGTCGCGCTCACTGTCATCGCTCTTACGTTCTCATCCCTGGTAAAACGAAATGGCAATCAAATTCTGACAATGTCCGAATAGGGTGGTAACGTTCTGCCCTTTGGCATCGAAACTCACGTTCAACCGCTCTATGCTGTTTTGGCAATCGCTCTTATCGCGGGCATTGTCCTTACTCTCCTGAGCTCTCGCTTCAACTTCAAGAGCGATGAGGCGCCCGGCCGCCTGCAGTCATTCTTTTTGTTTTTTTATTCTTCTTTCCTCAAACCTCACCAAGGCGACGCCAGGGCCAACCAGCAAGATGCTCTGGAAAGCTTCTACCAGAAGCAGGCTGGGGCCTATGACTCAACTCGCAAGATTCTCCTCCGGGGACGCGAGGATATGTTGGGCCTAGTTGCTGCCCAGCTCAAGTCTAAGGCCGAGCAGGCTGTGACGATCGGAAGAAACCAACACAAGCGGGTTTGGGTTGACGTGAGTGACGGCATAGATGACAATCCAGTTCTCATTTATGATGCTGACGTTGACGGATGTGGATAGATTGGAGGCGGGACGGGCTGGAACATTGAGACCATGGGTCGCTTCGTCAATGTTCCCGAGTTCTTTTCTAGTGTTTATCTCGTTGACTTTTCTCCATCCTTGTGCGAGGTCGCTCGAAAGAGATTTGACAGACTTGGATGGAAGAACGTCACAGTCATCTGTGAAGATGCTCGCAAATTTCGCCTTGAAGACTACGAGCCAGGGTCGAGCACAACACATATTCCCCTTCTGTCTCCAGCGCTCAGCTACTTCAAGCAGCAGCGCCCTGAACACGGCGGTGCCGATCTCATCACCATGTCGTACAGTCTGTCTATGATTGTAAGTGCTGCACAGGGCCTAATGAACCCGGTGGTCAGGTCCTATTGGATCACAACGCATGTATACTGACTCACCACAATTTCAGCCTGACTACTATCCCGTCGTTGATTCTGTCACCTCGCTGCTTGCTCCCCATGGCATCTTTGGAGTGGTCGATTTCTACGTTCAGAAAGAGGCTGATTTTGCATTCCGTAATTACACTGGTGGTAATCTGCATCGTCACGTCAATGCCTTCTCTCGCATGTTTTGGCGGACTTGGTTTGAATTCGACCGTGTCAATCTGGAACCCAGTCGGCGTGACTATCTCGAATACAAATTTGGCACCGTGCTCACCATCAACGAACGCAATATGATGCTAGGCTTCATTCCGTACTACGTCTGGGTCGGATGCCACAAGAAACCGTTTTCTCCCTCAAGCTTGCCTCACGAGATTATTGAGCGTGTGGATGCGCTGGCTACTGAGTCTCCCTACCTGTATCCCGTGAACCAAGGGGACGCTTTGACCAGAGCTGTGGAGCGATCTGCACCAGAGATCCGGTCCAAAGCCTTCATCACGGCTATTCAGAATCTGTCGGCGAACCTACCGCTGCCATCTTTCTTCTACCAGAACCATCATTGGCGCATCTACTATGATGATCAGCTGCGGAAGCACACACAGTTCAACGACGAGTACATTTATGCCTTCACGTGGGAGGACGCCCAAGTTGACGAGCGCATATTGGGCCTCGGGCCCGACGACAAGGTCCTAGCCATCAGCTCTGCCGGCGACAATATTCTAGCCTACCTCGCTCAGAGCCCGGCTCGCGTCCATGCTGTTGACTTGAATCCCACGCAGAACCATCTTTTGGAACTGAAAACTGCATCGTACACGGCTCTGCCATACGACGACTTCTGGCAGATCTTTGGAGAGGGCAAACATGCCAACTTCCGCGACGTCTTGATCAACAAGCTGTCTCCGCATCTATCGGCTCGTGCATTTCAGTTCTGGCTTGAGAATACCCATGTCTTCCAGAACCGGAGCGGTCATGGGCTCTACGATACAGGCGGTTCTCGGCATGCCATACGTGCCATGCGTTGGATCAGTCGCCTGTTTTTCCTCCGGTCGACCGTACGCGAGCTCCTGGAGGCAAAGACACTCGGCGAGCAACGTGCCATTTGGCGGCGCAAGTTGCGCCCTGCGCTGCTCTCTCGATTGGTTTGCAATTTCGTTGTTGCGCAAGAGAGTTTCCTATGGACTGCACTCGGCGTGCCAAAGAATCAGCTGGCTATGATTGAAAAGGACCATGCTGAGTCTGATCTTGTCAAGGGTGAGCGGCCCATAGCGAAGAACACTCGGTCTCACGCCATCTGGCACTACATGGTGAACACGCTTGATCCCGTGGCCGAGGAAACGCACATCGCCAGGGACAATCCGTACTACTATGTGTGTCTCGCGGGCAAGTTCTCCAGAACCTGCCACCCTCACTACTTGTCTCCCGAGGTTCACTCCAAGCTCTCCCAGCACGGCGCGTTGGACAGTCTTCGCATCCACACGGACGAGCTCGAGGAGGTCATTGCCCGCATCAGCCCCGGAACTCTGACTGTCGCTGTCGTCATGGACAGCATGGACTGGTTTGACCAGGGCTCGCCTGCCGCTGCCGCGCAAATCACCAAATTGAATCGGGCGCTCAAGATGGGCGGGCGCGTGATGCTCCGTTCCTCAGCTCTGAAGCCGTGGTACATTGAGTCCTTCGAGGCGATTGGCTTCACGGCCAAGCGCCACGGCGGCAGACTTGACGGCGCATGCATTGACCGTGTCAACATGTATGCGAGCTGCTGGATCTGCACCAAGGTCGAGAATCTGCCGCCACCAACACCAGAGGCGGAACATCGCTCCGGTTCCGAGCCCCCCAGCTTGACCATCTAAGGAGGGCTAGATTTACGGGAGGCTTGGCTTTCGACGCGGAGATGACGGGGGTATCGTCCAACACTGTACCTTCGGAGAGTGAAGGCGGGCATGGATTTGGCAAGGAAAATCTGGGAAACGGGAGCGGAAACGTAAACGAAAACGAAAATGGGGAGGCGTCGTCGATCATTGGCTCGGAGGGTAGTGTCAGAAGAAAAACGGGTATGAAAAAAGGTTGCGAGCTCTTGGAAAGTGCGGTGAGGCGTTACTCAGAAACAGATTGACAAAAACAAATTGACAGTGTGCTTGCGAAACGGTGCATTGACTACGCCTCTTGTTGACGCAATCAGATAGAACCTCTGCTCATCAGTATTGCTCAACGTGTCAGTACATCTCATCTGTCACGGGCAATCGTCTCCCAAATCAACGCAAGCAAAAGAAAGAAGTTTGAAAGCAAGTGCCAAGTGTCCAATGCCCGTTTCTCGATATTGTATCAGGGAGGACAGAAAAACAACGGAAAGAGGACAGCGCATCTATATAACATGTGCCGAGAGCCTTATGCATCCAATCAACCTCTTTCCCTCGAGCCCGAAACTGATTCAAACTCCCCCGTCCCTGCCAATCTTCCCTTTCCCCCTTCCCATGGCCCGTGTCAGAGCCAAAGAGAAGACGCAGGGGAAATCACGCCTTCCAAACCCGCTTGATCGCCTCCGTCACACCC
This sequence comes from Moelleriella libera RCEF 2490, assembly GCA_001636675.1. Taxonomy (NCBI): domain Eukaryota; kingdom Fungi; phylum Ascomycota; class Sordariomycetes; order Hypocreales; family Clavicipitaceae; genus Moelleriella; species Moelleriella libera. The sequence continues at coordinate 436,761 of AZGY01000002.1, forward strand.
ACATCATTCGTCTCAAATTCATAAAGCCCGATACCCACCGTCACGGTCGCCGCATTCAGTCCCCACCAGAACAGTTTCCGCAGGCCCGGATACGTCTTCTTGGGGATGTAGTCGATGACGACGGCCTGGAAGCCAATGTGCGAATGGATCAGCACGGCCGAGCACAGGATGGCGTCCATGGTCGGGTTGAGCGAGCCGGACGCGAAGGGTGCGAGGGAGAGCGGCACGAGGCCCGCGGCTATGAGGCGCTCAAAGGTCCAGTGGTAGGAGCCGTGGGCTGCGGATGGGGGCGGGATGGGCGCAGGGTCGTTGACTATTGCTCATGTGTGTCAGCGGGGTCAAAAAAGGTAGTCGTATACTTGCGTCACGTCTTTGATTGTCCGGGTAGTGTGTGTGTGTATGTGTGTGTTCCTCTTACCTCCACCTTCAATGCGCTCTGCATAGAGGCAATGCGTCCTTCCATGTTAGCGTGAGTTCACAAGAAAGTTATTGAGAATGCCGTCTATTGCGTACGCGGTCCAGGTGGCAGAATGGCGCTTCGTCTGCTCGAGCCATGCAGCGCAGCGGCTCGCATGGCAAATGGTCGGGCGACGGCTGATGGGCGCCAGAGCGCAGGACGTAGGATGGAGGCCATCGCGCGCTGAGATGTGATGTCGAGCTGCCGGGCCGAAAGAGCGAGGACCTGCACCAACAAGCAGGGGTTTTGAAGAAGTGGTAACAAACAGCCTCTGTATTTGTTCGATGCGCTGCAGCAAAGCAATGGCAGACAGTGAGGCACGCTCCAAAAACAAAAAGGCTCCGTTCAAAGAGAAGATGGGAGGATCGAGACGAAGCCGACGTCAATCTATTGCCGAGGAACTCCCAAATACGCGCCCGGTGATTGGCTGACAGGGCCTCTATACAGCCGACTGGGCGTCTAAGGGCAACAGGCGTGGGTCGGGGGCTGGCCGCGTGCTGATTGGACATGTGAATACCAGCGGCAGTGTCGACGGAGCTGACGCTAGCGTAGGTACCTACCGATGGCTTGCGCCTGTCCTGGAGCTCCGCTATTGGACCAAAGAGGGTGAAGAAGAAAAAAAAAAAAAAAAAGGAAGAATAAGCTTCGAGCTCTGCCCTCTTTGACGAACTCATGACCTCGAGTTGGAAATCACGCGACCGACCACCTCTTTAGTCACAGCAAAGGGACCTTCCTTGACCAGCACCTCGTCGCACAGCCGACCCGAGCACACAACACCAAGCCTGCCTGCCTCAATGAGCTGGGAAACGAGACCGCTCCGGCGCCGGTAGAACAAGGCAGGACCGTCCTCGAGCCAGCCACGACGATGGCTCTTCTTCGAATAAGAGCATCACGCGCATGCGCATGCGCACGCTTATCACCATCATTGCTATCGCCGCAGCAATGTTTAGCCCAAACGCCCCGTTTCGCCCCTCGATGCCGCCGCAGCATCGCGACATCCTATCTCACAAAAGTCGCCGAAGGCGAGCAGCGGTGGAGAGAAAGAGCGGAGAGGATAGAAAACGGCGAGCAGCGCCATGTGTGGGATGTGCTAGACGAAAGGGGCTACATCAAAGATGTAGCTGGGTAAGTTTTCTTCTCCCAGAAACATGGCGCTCTCTGCCGTCCTCCTTAACTTTTTGGCGCCATACATCAGAGTTGAGATTATAACCATGACGATGGGCTTTGAACATGACCTGCTAACACACCACGTACAGAACACCAGAGAGGATTAAAGAAGTGATGCGAATCAAGAGGATAGGCGCGTACGTGGGTGTCGATCCGACAGCCGACTCGATGCACGTCGGCCATCTGCTCCCCTTTATGCCTCTCTTCTGGCTGTGGTTCCACGGACACCCGGCGGTGACGCTCCTCGGCGGCGCGACGGCTCGCATCGGCGATCCCACCGGCCGTCTGGAGAGCCGACAGGACATTAGCAACGCCGAAATTTCCAAAAACGTCACCAAGATGCACTACCAGCTCACGAAGCTGTGGATAAACGCCAACGCGATGCGCATCAAGTACGGCTACGACGACGATTGGGCGGCCAAGCGCGCCCTGCTCAACAACAACATGTGGCTGCAGGGCCTGAGCATGTACGACTTCACGAAGCGACTGGCCAGACAGACGCGCATGGGCCCCATGCTCTCCCGTGAGACGGTCAAGCGCAAAATGACGGAAGGAGACGGCATGTCCTTGGGCGAGTTCATGTACCCGCTCTTCCAGGGCTGGGACTTTTGGCACATGTACAACAAGATTGGCGTCCAGATGCAGATCGGCGGCTCGGATCAGTATGGGAACATTGTGGCAGGCATCGACGCCCTCAAGACAATCAGGGAGAGCGAGGAGGCGCCCCACGCCAAGATGCCCGACGGATGGCAGCACGAGCCCGTGGGCTTTACCGTTCCGCTCCTCCTCGACTCCGCCGGTGTCAAGTTTGGTAAGAGCACAGGCAATGCCGTGTGGCTGGACGAATTCAAGACATCCGCTTTCGATCTCTACGGCTACTTTATGCGCCGGCCGGACGAAGAAGTCGAAAAGCTCCTCAAGCTATTTACCTTTATGCCCCTGGCCAAGATCCAGGATCTCATGGCTCAGCACCAGGACGATCCCTCCAAGCGTGTCGCCCAGCACACGCTGGCATTCGAGGTGCTCTCCCTCGTCCACGGCGCCGAAAAGGCGCTGCAGGAGGCACAGCAGCACGAGTTCCGGTTCGGAGGCGAGTTGCCGCACATTGTCAGAGAGCCGTCCGCGAGCACTGGTATCATCACCCCCAACAACGCACCTCGAAGCGATCTTCAACTCCCGCAGTCTGTCATGAACCTCTCACCAGCCAGGTTGCTCTTCGCTGTCGGTCTGGCCAGCAGCAGCAGCGACGGGCAGAGGCTCGTCAAGCAGGCTGGCGCCTATGTGGCCGCCCAATCTGGAGGGCCACGCGGCCTCGTACCGGGGAATCTGTCCTGGACTCCCATCAAAATGTGGTTCCCCCAGGAAACGGCCAAATACCTCATCGACGACAAGCTTTTGATTCTGCGCAAGGGGAAACATAACGTGCGCATCGTCGAGCTGGTGTCAGACAAGGAGTGGGCTGCCAGCGGCAAGACATACCCTGGCCAGCCCTACACCGGCTTCGTACGTCAGGTGACGGACCAACTGCAGAAGGAGGCCGAGGCGCGCGGCGAGACGCTTACGAAACGTATGCTCAGGAAATTGGTGACTGCGAAAACTCAAGATCACAACAGCCTCAGGGTTGCCAACAACCCCGACATTGAGCTGCCCAGTAAGCATGAGGTACGACGACGCAGGACTTGGGATCGCAGAGACACTCAAGCACAGCGGACAAGAATGTAAGACCTGCCATCGCAGCATCCGGTCGCATGTTCAAAGCAGATTCAACATTGTACATTAGTATGTAGCATTATCAATCTATGACGAAGCAGAGACGGATGGCCGGAGGAGACTAGATGGCACGACTCTTATTTGAACAAGATGGTCAAATCTCCCTTGGGAACATGCAAGGTTTTCAGCTTGTCCATGATCTCGTCGTTTGTCATGTTCTGCTCCGTGATGATCTGATCGAAATGGTGATTGCCGTCGGCATACTTTTGCAGCGAATCACCATCGGCTGTGGGACGACTCTGACCGGTTGCCAGGGCGGCCAGGTACTGCTTGGACAATACGTACTTGTGCACCCGATATAGGCATCCTTTGATGATGCCGAACTGGACAAAGCGTCGAACATCGACGAAATTGAGGACATCGAAGCCATCCTCCTGACTCGCCATGATCCATTCCTTGACACTTTTACCGGGCGCGAACGACGCCATGAGCTTGATCAGGTGGTAATTGCTGACGCGGACTCGCGCATGAGACACGTAGCCGGCACACTCGTCCACGATGCCGTCCACGTTGCGAATGAATTCGTGGATGCCAGGACGAGGCGCGTAGCAAGAACTAAAGAAGAAAATGTCAATGAGAAGGATGGCGTCGTAGTATAGCAGGTGGCGGAGGGCTATCTTGGCCAGGTCAAGCGAGACAGAGGCCGTTTGAGCGATGCGTCGAACGTCGGAAACGCCATCGATTTTAGCAATGACTTTCTGCAGAGTCAGATCCCAGGTTGGGTCGATGATGTCTGCAAACTTGACCTTGGCGACCGGAACATGCCAACCTTTGACGGTGTGCGGCGTCCTGTGATGAGGAAAGAGTTTCATATTTATCGTATTCGCCTCGTCTTCAGAGCGTCAGCTGCGGTGGTACGGAAACACGACATACTCGAACATGGTGGGGAGGGTCAACGGGGTCGACATGCGTACCGACGGGAATCATGCACTCGCCGTAGTTGTTGAGGTCCTCTTTAACAATCTCCAACAAGCTCTCAATCGGCCTCCTGGTCTCACGCCCGTCGAGGCCACCATCACCCTGGCTTAGATCTTGGCTCAGATACTCATTTTGCTTCTCCATCTCAGCAAAAGTCGCGGCCAGATACCTCACGACGCCCTCGTACGGGGTCTGATCGACGTCAGCATCGAGAAGGATGCCAAAGTTGAAGATGAATTCATTGCGCAGATACTTGGTGTGTGGAATGACGACGGGAAAGCCCAGAATGTTGTACTTGCCGTCCGGCGTGTTGATGGTCACGTAGCGATTGCAGAAGGCCTGCCGAGGGATGATGTATTCATGAAGCACCTCAAAGTCGATGAGTGGCTGTCGTGTCGTGGCAGCACTGGCGGTGATGCATCCTGGAGGCGATTGGGCGACAATCTTGGGCCCTATGGCACGGATTAAACACCTTCTCCTCGCGCGCGCGTGAATGTGTATGAGAGGGCGTGATGCGACACGAAGTAGGTGCCTACCTTCTTGAGGAAAGAATCTGGCGTAGAATATACCTTGAATCATTCTGGCGCCAGACCAAGCTCATCTTGTCATGATGAAGGCCATTCCTCGCTCTGTCTGACGTCTTGTCGTGATGGCTTCATGCGGACAAATGATGAAGCCGTCATTCGCTCGGTCTTGCTGGCCGCGCCGAGCGCTCCTGCCGAGCCTGTCGGCCTGGATCCACCGCAATTCTTGCCCCGAGGCAGCAAGTGGGGGGGGGGAAAGGATTTACGTCAACAGGGTCCGCCCCCCAATCGACGGATATATCTCGTCAAATCCAGCGGCGAGATGTGGACAGAGCTCGGCAAATATCTCGCGTGACCGCAAAGCCGTCAACACAGGTCCGAATGAGATTTGCGTGGCGAGAGGAAACGAGACAAAGATCATTGGCAAGCTGGGATGTATAGATGCTTGTGATTGGGTGTACTGAAGGTCGCAGCACAGCACTCGGTCGTGCAACAGGATCTTGACCAAATTCCGAGCATCTGCTTCAGACGGCTCTACACAGTGGAATCTTCTAGACGGCAGACGCTGCTGCTGCTGCATAGGTGCCTCCCTGATCCGCTCTGGCGCCTTCTTGCTCGGTCTGGCGCTCCGTCGTTCCTTCCCTCCCGGCCAGCTCTGCCCGCCCGTGTCCGGCCCACTAACGAGACGCAAACACCAATTGCCACTGCAGCCACACAACCCCAGTCGTCGCCAACGACGTAAGAGCCTGGCCCATTCTCCCGCCTTCATCTCTGCGACCAAACCGACCGCGGTCCTTCCACCCTCCCTGCAGTCACCCAGAGCAGTACTCCCGCTCTCATCCTCTAGAGTCGCTTCTGCCCAGTTGCCAATTCTGCATCCTATCTATTGTCACTTTCTGCTGTTCTTGCGTACGTCGCCGTTGCAGCTGCGACACGCGTGCACCCCCGCCGTCTGCAACGGCCCTCAGCTGCCTTTCTCCCACTTCGATTCCGTCGTCATGGCGGACAATGCCGAGTCGAGTGGCGATGCCCAGATCACCTTCAAGGTGAAGACGTCTTCGGACCGCAATCACACCATCACCATGCCCGAATCAGCGACCGTCTTGGAGTTGAAAACCAAGTTAGCCGGCGGAGATTTGGAGGATATTCCCATCGAGCGGCAGCGCCTCATCTACTCGGGCCGCGTAATGAAGAATGACGATACTCTCGGCTCCTACAAAATAAAGACGAACAACACCATTCATATGGTCAAGAGTGCTGCCAGTAACCCGGCCCCCCAGACCACATCGTCAGGCCCGACGCCGCGAGCTGTCCCCGAGAACATTGCTGCCGGAACCAATCCCAATGATCCACTGGCCGGTCTGACCGGAGCCCGCTACGCTGGCCATCAGATAAACCTCCCCGGAATGGATGTGTTTGGTCCAGATGGTGGTGTGAGTCTTGTCCCTCGTTCGATGGTTGCTATTCTCCGTTGAGGCGACGCTAAAAAATTGACTTCAGATGGGCCCTCCTGTGGATGAGGAGCGTATCCAACGCATGATGTCCGACCCAAACGTCCAACAGTCAATGAACGAGGCCTTGAGCAACCCGGACTTCGTCAACATGCTTATCGAGTCGAACCCGATGCTCCGAAACGTGCCCAACGCGCGAGAAATCATCACGTCACCCTTCATGCGACAAATGATGACCAATCCCCAACTGATGAGCCAGGCTATGCGTATGCAGCGCAGTATGCGGGGAGGAGAGACGGCTTTCCCTGCACCGGGTGCTACTGATACGACACCGGGCGCTCCCCGGAGTTCCGATACCACAAGCGGCCAAGGCGAAGATGCGCAGGGCTTGATGGCCATGGCCAATGCGATGGGCGGGATGGGCGGTGCGAACGAGAACTTGTCACAACTGGCCCAAATTCTGAACAGTGTCGGAAACCCATTCGGCTCGCGAGGATCCGAGCCTCACGATGCGCAGGGCACGACACAAGCGGACGGAACCGCCGGGGATACTCGGAACGCCACGAACCAAAATCACACCAATCCTTTTGCCGCACTCTTCCCTCAGCAAGGTCAGCAAGGCAATGTCAACTCGCCGTTCGGGGCAGTGAGCCCGGAAATGATGCAGCAAATGGCACAATTGCTGGGAATGGGCTCTCAGTCATCAGCACCTCCCGCGCCCCCCGATACCCGGCCGCCAGAAGAGAGGTATGCGGAACAGTTGCGCCAGCTCAACGACATGGGCTTCTACGATTTCGATCGTAACGTCGCGGCACTTCGGCGGAGCGGTGGAAGCGTACAGGGGGCGATCGAGCACTTGCTGAGTGCAGCGGACTAGTGAAGCCTACCCGGCACACCGGCACGCAGCGCCGAGTGACAGAATATACCGCAGGGGAGGATGTGGATGGATTGGGTGAGGACGCTTTGTAGAAGTACGGTGAAGGGAAAGAGCGAAAGAGCATCGCTAGCGTCTGCCAAGCGAACAATCGACAATGGCAGAGAAGGAGTGCTCGGGATCAAGCGTCTGGGGGGAATGGGTACGCACTTGCGGACGCAATAGAGGGTATCTCGGCGAGCCAGAAGCAGCGTTTTACGAGTATCGGAGTCTCAATCATGTTCATATCGCGCTATTCGCCCCGGACGTCATCGACGCCAGGCAAACAAGACACATTGCATTGCCTTTGTAGGGCAAAGTGACTTGATGATGATGCCGTACTCGGCAGGAAGACAGGGGCCATCTGTCGTCAGATTTTCTTCATACTTGCAAGGGGTTCCGGTCAGCTTCGCATGCCAATGGCATGCCAGTCTTCGAGCAAAAGCGCTTGTTTTGCCGTGGGCAGCATCGCCTGCCGATTGTCATGGTGACGGCTAGGTGCCGTGAGGTTGAGGCCGTTGCGACCCGCCTATACCTTTGGCAGACTGCCTGTTGGATGACCAGGCCATTTGTGACGAGTTTCCATGAACGGAATCATGTAGCATGGTATGAGCGGGCGGGTGTTGCTTGCTGCCTGTATCAATTCTAAGCTGTTACCACAGAAGCTCTGATTACCCAGGATAAGTGTTACATAGTCTGGGCTTCGCAGTGAGTAGAAGGCTCACGGCGGTGCGCCAAACAGTGAAAGCCCCAGTCTTGCCTGACTGACCAGACGATTTGCGATGGCCGTGTCGGTTGTTCACGTCGACTCAGGGTCACCCGGTACCATATCGACGTCTAGGATAGCTTGAGTCTCCTCTTGCGGGAGAAAGCCAGTATCTAGCGGAAGGGACTGGCCCGTTGTGCTACAAAAGCCAGGGATCAAACTTGTATGCTGCCCCGGCAAATCAATCTCCTCGGGAACATGTACAATGAGAGTGTAGGAGTTTCTTCTTCTTCTTGAACGATTACAACTCTATTTATCAATTTTGTCCAGTCTCAATCAGGGGCTCGAATCATTGCACCGAGCATGCAAGTATCGTTGGCACTATTTGCTTGAGCCGAACTCAACAGGAACGCTGAGGACGAGGGCGGGCATGAAGGTTGGTTTATTTATATGCTCTTAGTGCAGAGAAGCGGGCTGCGTGCTTGGCTGACCGGTGGTGCTTTCACGCGCCCTCGCCCAATCAAGCAGCGTCTTTGGGAGTGTCCGGATGAGACGACTCGAAAAAAAAAGAAGGAAAAAGAAGGAAAAAAAAAAAAAAAAGAAGAAGAAAAGTCCCAGGTTTGATGTCCAAGCTTGAATAAAGTGCCGTGGGCGGCTTTCAAGCTGAAGAAGGTTAAACCCACTCATTGGGACCGCCCTTCCTCCATCTACCTGACACGCACCTCCACCCCCCGTCCCCGTGTCACATGACGCCCCCGAAAAGACAGCCCGTAATTCCTTCCTTTGTCCTCAGATCCCCGCTGCGCCATATTGCCCAACCTCCGAGCAGGATATCCAGAAGATAAAAAGAAAATCCGCTGGACCCGACTCGCAATGTTGTTGCGTGGCTCTGCTCGAACAGCGCAGGTATGAGCAACCCGGTACCTCTATCCCTCCCCCCTGCTTGGTTTTGCACGCATCTCTTCGCGGCTGGTGACGACGAGCCACACATGGCTGGCCCCTCGGCTTTACACCCAAGAAATGTTGGCTGAATTTTCGAGCCATCTAGCTTCTGCGCTGCCACGCCGCCGCCGCTCTTCCCCAGCGTCAAGTCGCTCGATGCTTCGCGACGGTCCAGTCGGACATCTTCAAGCCGGCCAAGTTTGGCGGCAAGTACACGGTCACGCTCATCCCCGGAGATGGCATCGGAGCCGAGGTGGCCGAGTCGGTCAAGACCATCTTCAAGGCCGACAACGTGCCGATTGAGTGGGAGCAGATCGAGGTCTCGGGCCTCCTCGACGGCGCCGGTCGCACCGAGGACGCCTTCCGCGAGTCGGTCGCCTCCCTCAAGCGCAACAAGCTGGGCCTCAAGGGCATCCTGCACACGCCCATCAGCCGCTCGGGCCACCAGAGCTTCAACGTGGCCATGCGCCAGGAGCTCGACATCTACGCCAGCATCAGCCTGATCAAGAACATCCCCGGCTACGAGACGCGCCACAAGAACGTCGACCTGTGCATCATCCGCGAGAACACCGAGGGCGAGTACTCGGGCCTCGAGCACCAGAGCGTGCCCGGCGTCGTCGAGTCGCTCAAGATCATCACGCGCGCCAAGTCGGAGCGCATCGCCAAGTTTGCCTTTTCCTTTGCCCTCGCCAACGGCCGCTCCAAGGTCACCTGCATCCACAAGGCCAACATCATGAAGCTCGCCGACGGTCTCTTCCGCAGCACCTTCCACCAGACCGCCAAGGAGTACCCCACCCTCGAGGTCAACGACATGATTGTCGACAATGCCTCGATGCAGGCCGTGTCCCGCCCCCAGCAGTTCGATGTCATGGTCATGCCCAACCTCTACGGCGGCATCCTCTCCAACATTGGCGCCGCCCTGGTCGGCGGCCCCGGCATCGTGCCCGGCTGCAACATGGGCCGCGACGTGGCCGTCTTCGAGCCCGGCTGCCGCCACGTCGGACTGGACATCAAGGGCAAGGACCAGGCCAACCCTACCGCGCTGATCCTCTCCGGCAGCATGTTGCTGCGCCACCTCGGCCTCGACGACCACGCCAACCGCATCTCCAAGGCCATCTACGCCGTCATTGCCGAGGGGTGAGTCCCACCACCCTTGCCATGATTCGCACGGGAAAGAAAAAAAAAAACAGTGTGACTAACTCGCTTGTCTAGGACCGTTCGCACGCGCGACATGGGTGGCGCATCTACCACGCACGAGTTCACCAAGGCCATCCTCGACAAGATGGAAGCCGTCTAGGACAAAGACCTTGGAATACCACACCACACTGCAGAAAAAGAAGGCAAGACACGGCCTCTGCCGCAAGGCAAAGCCGCATGTAGATTATATGGCGATGGTGCGTGCGTGCGTGTCGTGCACTTAGAGCAGAGTTCTTTTCGGCAGCTTCGGCGATAGACACGGGCGAAGAAGAATTGCAGATGGGGGAAAATAGAAAAGAGCACCCGGCCATGGCATGTAATTTATTCTTCAGCGTAGCCTCACAGCCTGGAGCGAAATCGATTTTTGGCGCATCGTTTCTCGCCAACCTGCCCAACTACATGAAACGACACTTGTCGTAGGGCGATGCCCTGATCTGCATGCCGTGCACTCGTTCCATGGTCAGCCACGTACGTGACTTGGGATTCGTACCATGGCTTTATTGATGAGTACACTTTTCACTGAATCCTCTCATCAAAGCAGTTGAGGTTCCTTGTTCATATCATATCACATTACTTTATATCTTGACGGCCATGATTCATATTATATTACATTACTTTATAGATTGAAGGCCAGCCCTCCGACAACTTTAAGTAGATTCCGGTGATTACACTTGGACAGGCGGCGGGAACGACCTCGAAACTTTGATGTGACCCTCGAAGTGGTGACTTCCCACACTCCGCTGGTACCTGGACAGGACCGTACCCTGTCCCAGAGGGGTATCATAGGGTACGGCGAAGAGGTTGCGCGAACGCATGGTGAAGGGGCAGCGTGGCTCAGAACCCAGAAGACGAGAGGTTCTGACATGAGTGATGGGGATTGCGATTTGCGAATTCCCGTTTACATCTACTACACATGCTAGTGAGATCCAGTGTGTAAAAATTCGTCCATCAACAGAAGCAGCCAGCTGAGTCCCGACATGATGATTAGTATTCGAGCGCATGAAAAAGCACCCGTTTGGCGGTGAAACGCCGCAGCGCGAACCATTCCCGGCACGCAGCAAGTCTGCGCTCCAAGGTCTTGGAAAAAAAAAAACCTGCAACTAAGATGTCCAGTCAGCAAAGCGCGCCCACAAGGTCAAGATGCAGACAAAAGGGACAGAGAAAGCCGCTGATTCAGGGTAACTATGACTATAAATGAATGCATTCATACAAGGAGAGTTCCTTGTCATGTATTTTTGTGGATAATTCTCATCATGAAGAGGCAGCGATGCCACGGGTGACTTTTTCACGGGGGCAGCAGGACTTACATTGCTGTACAACGCTGTTCATATTGGCATGCCTATGGCAAGGCGCGCCGAGTCATTCCATCATTACGTGTTGAAGTATTCGATTACTTGGAGAGGGCTATGCCCCCGCTGTGGGCTCTCTCCACTGAACGGCAGAGCACCTCACGGCCGCCTCAGGCTGCTCGTGCCAGCGATCTCACCAATCGTTCCGCGCACGTAGTCGACGACGGCCTTGACCATGCCCTGAGGCTTTGCCGAATGACCGGGGATGCCGCGCGCGGGCTCGGTGCCCATGGTGGGGAGCACATTGTCGCCGGCGGAAAGGCTCACAAAGAGCGCGAACGGGATGAGCCACACGCAGAGGCCAAAGTACGAGGCGACCATGCCGAAACTCGGCACATCGACCTGGTCGTAGTACGATGACTGCTGGTACGCGCGCGTCTGGCTGCTGGAAAAGTGTCGGAACCAAACGAAGTGATCGACGAGAACCAAGACTGCCGTTGGAAGAAGTGGATAGATTGTTAGTCTGGTAATTATTGACTGAGAGTAGGAGAAGATGGCAAAACAACAGGTCCCCGACAGAGGATACCACGAACATATGGAAGCACATGTTGCAAAGGGAAAGAAGAGGAAGATTAGAGCGAAAAGAGACCGGAAGCGAGAGATCGGATCTGCGTACCACAGGAGACGACAAAGAGCGGATCCGACAGCTTCACAAAAGGGAAGCGCCGCATGTTGCCCAGGTAGACGACGTGGGAGGCGACGCCTAGCAGGGTGGCGCCGAGGGGAAAGCCGTCGACCAGCCACAGGGCGAGCTGCAGCCCGATGATGCCGTAGATGGCACGGCTGAGGATCCGCTTCGCGACGACGGTGTGCTCCTCGACGAGCTCCGACAGATAGTACAGGCCCGAGGCGATGGCGAGGACGAGGAAGCAGAAGCCGATGAGGGCTCCGGCGTAGCCCACCAGCGGTAGAACCCACATGGCCACCAGACGAAAGCCCGCGTTCAAAATAGAGGACGAAGAAGAGGAAAAAAAAAAAGGGATTTGTTTTGTTGCTGACCACCCCCCTCTTCCCTTTTTCTGCCAAGCCAATCAATCAATCATTCGAGGGGGGAGCGAGCTTGTCGACGGCCATTGAAGGGGGGGAGCACAAGCACAACAAGAAGCCAAAAGGCAAATAGAACGAGGAAAATCGAATTGAAATGTGAAGGGATAATTTTCGGGACGAGATCGAGGGGGAAATGGCGGCGAGGAGAGACGGAGATGAACAGAGGAGAAGAAAAAGACGAAGAAGAAGAAGCAAAAGATGGATGGCCAGGGAGCGGCGGAGCTCCTCCAGGTCCAGGTCCAGGGCCTTGTTGAGACAAAGGTGGGCGGGCACCCGCTCATCCATTCGTTGGTCAAGGGACGCGGTTCGTCGCGGCTCCCCCACTCACTGCAGCGCAGTGTGTGTCCGCCCACCAGCCTATCGATAACCTCCATGCTTCTTCCTCAAGACCGAAAAAAAAAAAAAAAAAAGGAAGCCCGCAAGAGCAGGAGGGGAAGCCGCACCACCACCACCACCACCATAGCTGTGCCATCATCTCCCGCCTCCAGCACAGTCTGCCGACTTGTCAAGTTCGCGCTTCTCGTCACATAGGCACCATTTCTTTCTCCTTTGCAGTACCCATCGACCATCATATAGGCAGCCACCACCGGCATAACAACATTCGGCAGAGGGTCCCGGCCGCCCTCCCGTTCCTTCTCACCATGTCGCGCCCCGAGGATACCCTGTGCGTCTTGTCTCTCCGTCCCCAAAACTTCCCAACCCCCCCCTTCCCACTCCCGTTGGTGCATCAGCAGCAGCAGTAGCAGCCCAAACCCCCCATTGCTAACCCTTTTCCCCCTTTTCTCTGTTTGCCCCCGTTCCAGCGCCGCCGACGTGCACTACGACGACGCCGAAGCGCGCAAGTACACGACCAGCTCGCGGATCCAGACGATCCAGGCGTCCATGACGCGGCGCGCGCTCGAGCTGCTCGACCTC